>PVJI01000571.1:0-246775 GCA_004026765.1 Micronycteris hirsuta
AGACAGGCCTTGCTTTCAACAGGCATAGGAAGTTTCCATCCTTTGTGGGAAGGAGAATCCCTATTTCCTCTCATCTTTAGACATGGAGGGAGAGAACTAGAGATTGAATCTGTTTATGAAATGAGGAGGTAAATACACAGCTCTGGTAGGCTCCACGTTCAATTCTCACCTCCATGAGGACAGACAAAACATTCAACCAATTCACGGGACATAGATGGTCCTTCCCCAAAAAAGGTAACACAAATAAATGACAAATAAAACTGGCCTGACATGCACTACCCTGATGGAAGGATTGCAGATACCGTACGTGGTTACGAGGGGATATTCAAGAAGGATCTCTGAGTGAAGTGATATTTAAATAACACCTGAAGGATGAGCAAAACTTAGCCAGATGGGTTACGGGGCGGGAGAGAATGGCGCTCCTTGCAGAGAGCGACTCCGCAAAGGCCTTAGGGTAGGGGAGAGTGTAAGCAACTGGCAGGGTGGCGAGCAGGCTGCACAGCCTGACCGAGCTGTCTTCGCAGTGTGGGGAATGGATTAAGCCAGTGTTTCCAGAGTGGACTTTATATAATACTGGTTCCTTGGATGTGTGTGTGTGTTAAAATATGCATAACATAAAATTTACCATTTTAACCAATTTTAAGTGTACAATTAAGTGGCTTTAATTACACTCACGATATTGTGCAACTGTCATCATTGTGTATTCCCAAAACATTTATTACCCCAACAGAAAACTTGTAATTATTAAGCAATAACTCCCCATTCTCCCATTTCCCCAGCCCCTGAAAATGACTGTAGTTACCTCATATAAGTAGAATCACACAATATTTGTTTTCTTGTGCCTGGCTTACTTCCCTCAGCATAATGTTCTCAAGGTTCATCCATGCTGTAGCAGCTGTCAAAATTTCCTTCCTTTTTATGGCTGAATAATATTCCATTGTTGGTATATACCACATGTTCTTTATCCATTCGTCTGTTCATGGACTCCTGTTTGTTTTCACTTTTTGGCTTCAAAGAACATTGACATACAAATATGTACTTTAGTCCCTGCTTTAAATTCCTGTGAGTGTATGCCCTGGCTGGTGTGGGTCAGTGGAATGAGTGCTGACCTGCGAACCAAAGGTCTCTGCTTCGATTCCCATTCAAGGCACATGCCTTGGGTTGAGGGCCAGGACCCCAGTAGGGGGCGCACAAGTGCAACCACACATTGATGTTTCTCTCCTCCTTCCCCTCTGTCTAAAAATAAATAAAATCTTTTTAAAAATTCCTGTGAGTATATTTATATCTAGGAGTAGAATTGCTGGGTAATCTGGTAATTCTGTTTAGCTTTTTGAGGCACCACCAAACAGTTTTCTACAGTGGCTGTGCCATTTTCTATTCCCACTAGCAATACACAAGTGTTCCAGTTTCTCCATAAGCTCTACAATAGTTCAGTCACCTGGGCTGGGACGATCTCCCAATATTATCAGTTAGGCCAAGCCTGTAGGCTTCTTTTTCTAACAGATTTTATTTATTCATTTTTAGAGAGATGGGAAGGGAGGGAGAAGGAGAGGGATGGTTTTTATTTTCTGTGTGTGTCTGTGTTTCTTTCTTTATAGCCACCCTAATGGAGGTGAAGTGGTATCTCACGGTGGTTTTTATTCACATTTCCCTAATATTGAGCATTTTCTCATGTGCTTATTGGCCATTTGTATATTTGGCCACCCTCTCCCTTAGTTTTGTCTATGTGTAGAATTCTTTACTGCTAGAATTCTTTAATTTTGATGAAGTTCAACCTCTTAATTTTTTATTTTGTTGTCTTTTTCTTTGGTGTCATATCCAAGAACTCATTGACAAATCCAGTGTTATGAAGCTTTCCCCTTAAATTCTTTTTTAAGAGTTTTATAGTCTTAGGTCTTACATTTAGGTGTTTTTTAAAAAATCTATTTTGAGTTAATCTTTGTATCTGGTGTAATATAAGTGTTCAACGTACTTTTTTCATGAGGCTATCCAGTTGTCCCAGCACCAGTTATTGAAAAGACTGTCCTTTTCCCCCAATTCTATAGTCGTGGCACCCTCGTTAAGAACCATCTGACCGTGTATGGGATGGTTTGTATCTGAGCTCTCTATTCTGCTCCACTGGTCCACATGTCTGTCTTTATGCTAGTTCCACATTGTTTTGATTACCACAAATTTGTATCAACTTTTGAAATCAGGAACTGTGATTCCTCCAACTTCATTCTTCTTTTCAAGATTGTTTTAGTTGTTTGGGGTCTCTTGAGATCCCATATGAATTTTAGGGTGGATTTTTCTATTACTGTGAAACACATCACTGCTGTTTTGATAGAGATTGCATTGAATCTGTAGATTGCTTTGGATAATGTTGACATCTTAACAACATTAAGTCTTCCATCCCATGAACACAGGGTTTCTTTTCATTTATATGTGTCCTTTTTCATTTCTTTCAGCAACGTGTTGTGGTTTTCCACACACAAGCCTGTCTCCTCCTTAGTTAATTCCTAAATAGTTTATTCTTTTTTTATTGGACTACAAGTGGATTGTTTTCCTAATTTCTATTCAGATTGCTCATTTTCAATGTATGCAAACTGATTTTTTATGTTGAGTTTGTAGCCTGCAACTTTGCTGAATTTACTTCTTAGCTTTGTTTTTTTAATTATTAAAGTTTTCTACATATAAAATCATGTCATCTGCAAACAGAGATAATTTTACTTCTTCCTTTTCAATTTGCCTTTTATTTATTTTTCTTATCTAATTGCTCCGGCTTGAACTCCCAAAAGTGTGTTGGATAGAAGTAGTGAAAGTGGCCATCCTTACTGTTATGGGCTGAATTGTGTCCCCACCCCCCAAATTTATATGTTGAAGCCCTAATCCAAGTGTCTGAGATTGTGACTGTATTTGAAGATAAAGCCTTTAAATAAATGATTAAGTTAACTTCTAGCCAAGATGGAGGTGTAGGTAGATACACTATGCCTCTTCACACAACCAAAACAAGGACAGCAACAAATTTAAAAACAAAAAACAACCAGAACTGATAGAAAGTCAAACTGTAAGGAAGTCCGACAACCAAGGAGTTAAAGAAGAAACATTCACCCAGACCAGTAGGAGGGACAGAGACAGGAAGCCGGATGGAGAGGACTCGTGGCAAGGCGGTGGCTGGCTGACTGGGTGGTCCCACCTTCATGTGCAGATAAACCAGGAGGAACAACTGGGGAGGGAGACAGACCGTACAATCCAGGGTTCCAGCACGGGGAAATAAAGCCTCAAACCACCATTTGAAAACACCTGTGAGAGTTGAGGCGATGGGAGAAACTCCCAGCCTCACAGGAGAGATTGTTGGAGAGACCTACAGGGTCCCAGAACATACACAAACCCACCCACCCAGAAATCAGCACCAGAAGGGCTCAATTTGATTGTGGGTAGCGGGGAAAGTGACTGAAAACCCGCAGAGAGTGGAGCAAGCACCATTGTTCCCTCTTGGACCCCTCCCCCACATACAGTGTCATAACGCAGCCATGTGGGTTGCCCAGCCCTGGTGAACACCTAAGGCTCTGCCCCTTATACGTAACAGGCGCACCGAGACAAAAAAAAAAAAAAAAAAAGGCCCAAACAAAAGAACAGTTCCAAGCTCCAGAAAAAAATACAACTAAGCAATGAAGAGGTAGCCAACCTATCAGATACACAGTTCAAAACACTGGTTATCAGGATGCTCCAGGAACTCACTGGGTACTTCAACAGCATAAAAAAGACCCAGGCAGCAATGAAGGTCACATTATGTGAAATAAAGAAAAATCTATAGGTAACCAACAGTGATGGGAAGGAAACTAGAGCTCGAATCAAGAGTTTGGAGCAGAAAGAAGAAAGAAACATTCAACCAGAACAAAATGAAGAAACAAGAATTCAAAAAAATGAGGAGAGGCTTAGGAACCTCCAGGACATCTTTAAATGTTCCAACATCCAAATTATAGGGGTGCCAGAAGGAGAAGAGGAAGAGCAAGAAATTGAAAACTTATTTGAAAAAATAATGAAGGAGAACTTCCCCAATCTGGCAAAAAAAATAGACTTTCAGGAAGCTCAGAGAATCCCAAAGAAGTTGGACCCAAGGAGGAACACACCAAGGCATATCATAGCTACATTAGCCAAGATTAAAGATAAGGAGAGAGCCCTGGCTGATGTGGCTCAGTGGATTGAGCTTGGGCTGTGAACCAAAGGGTCACTGGTTCGATTCCCAGTCAGGGCACATGCCTGGGTTGCAGGCCGGGTCCCCAGTGGGGGCCACGTGAGAGGCAACCACACTGATGTTTCTCTCCCTCTCTCTCTCCCTCCCTTCCCTTCTGTCTAAAAATAAATAAATAAAATCTTAAAAAAAAAGATAAGGAGAGAATCTTAAAAGCAGCAAGAGAAAAGGAGACAGTTACCTACAAAGGAGTGCCCATAAGACTGTCAGCTGATTTCTCAAAAGAAACCTTGCAGGCAAGAAGGGGCTAGAGAGAAGTATTCAAAGTCATGAAAGGCAAGAACCAAGAACGTTCCAAGATTACTCTATCCAGCAAAGCTATCACTTAGAATGGAAGGGCAGATAAAGTGCTTCCCAGATAAGGTCAAGTTAAAGGAGTTCATCATCACCCAGCCCTTATTATATGAAATGTTAAAGGGATTTATCTAAGAAAAAGATAAAAACTATGAACAGTAAAATGACAACAAACTCACAACTATCAACAACTGAACCTAAAAAACGAAAACAAACTAAGCAAACAACTAGAACAGGAACAGAATCACAGAAATGGAGATCACATGGAGGGTTATCAGCAGTGAGGGGGAGGGGGAGAATGGGGGAAAGGTACAGGGAATAAGAAGCATAAATGGTAGGCACAAAATAGACAGGGGGAGGTTAAGTATAGTATGGGGAATGGAGAAGCCAAAGAACTTATATGTATGACCCATGGACACCAACTAAAGGGGGAGAATGCGGGTGGGAGGGGGTGTGCAGGGCAGAGGGAAATAAAGGGGGGAAATGGGACAACTGTAATAGCATAATCAATAAAATACATTTAAAAAAATAAAAATATTACATGTGGAAAAAAATAAGTGATTAAGTTAAAATGAGACCATTGGGATAGGTCTTAACTCTGTCTTACTAGTGTCCTTATAAGAAGAGGAAATTTGGACACGCAAAGAGACACCAGAGGAAAGACCATGTGAGGACGCAGTGAGGAGGTGGCCACCTGCAAGCCAAGGAGAGGAGCCCCAGGAGGAACCAACCCCGCTGACAGCGTAGATGGAACTCCCAAAGCTAACACCATACTCCACAGTGAAAGACTGAACAATTTTCTCTGAGGATCAGGAACAAGACAAGTGTACTAGTTCTGTAGGGCTTTCATAGCAAAATACTGCAGAATGGGTAACTTACCAGAAATTCAATTTTTCCTAGTTCCAGAGGCAAATATTGCTGGAGCAACAGGACAGCTACATGTGAAAGAATGAAGTTGGACCTTCTGTCACTGTTTACCTGGGAATAGTGTAACCCTCAGGTTATGGGCTCCATCCTCCAGGACTATCCCCCATTCAGAGGCCGGTCTCAAGTCCAGGTTGTCACCTGGGCCTCTGACCTACTGACTATAGATTAGTGGTTCCAATAATGTCCTCCTTGGGTTTGCTTAATTTGCTGGAGTGGCTCACAGAACTCAGAGAAACCCTTTACTTCCTAGAATGGAGAGACGCCTAGGATAAGAAATGCAGGAGGAGGCTTGGAGCCTCCATGCACCCTCAGCACGCCACTTCCCCCGCATCCCCCCGTGCTCACCATCCTGGAAGCTCTTCGAACCTTATCTTTCGGTTTCTATAGAAGTTCATGACATTGGTATGATTAATTAAATCATTGGCTACTGGTGATTGAGTCGACCTCCAGCCCCTCCCCATGGAGGTGGGTATGGTGGTGGGGGGTGAGGAATGAAAGTCCCAACTCTCTGGTCACATCACATGGTTGGTTCCCCTAGCATCCAGGAGGAATTTGGGCACTGCCATCAGAGGGCATAAGTGGGAAGGTTTAGGAGGAAGGGAAAGTGTAAGAGTCTGTAGAAAGGAGGTGAGACCTGGGCAGTGAGGGGGGTGGTGTCAGGCACAAGAGGCCTGGAGGGGTGAGAGGGAGGCTCAAGAGTTCCAGGAGCTCTGGTCCAGCAGGTCCTGGGGCCTGAGGGGTCCAAGACCCTGCAAGAAGCCAACAGGCTACCCTAGCTGGTGTGGCTCAGTGGAATGAGCACTGGCCTGTGAACCAAAGGGTCGCCGGTTTGATTCCCAGTCAGGGCACACGCTTGAGTTGAGGGTTAGGTCCCTGGTTGGGGTGTGTGAGAGGCAACCAGTCGATGTATCCCTCACACATCAATGTTTCTATCCCTCTCAACTCAATGTTTCTATCCCTCTCCTTCTCCCTTCCTTCCCATCTCTCTAAAAATGAATAAATAAAGTCTTTTAGAAAATGAAGCCACCAAGCTTGGCCTGACTGATGATATTGGGAGATCGTCCCAGCCCAGGTGACTGAAGCAAGAGAGGGGGCTACAGAGGTGGGCACCGAGAGCTGTAGAGATGAGTGTCAAGAAGTGAGTCAATGGAGCAAAACAGGTTGCTGATGGGAAGGGGCAGTTGTGCCTCCGTGGACTTGAACACGACTCCTCGGCCTAGATCTGGGACTCTGAGTCCTGTGAGTCCCCAGGAGAAAGATCAGATTTGAAAATACCAAGACCCACTGCCTTCTGTCAGATATCTCTATGAAAACAAGCCAGAGAAGGTTAGGTAAATAAGCAAAAGGGATCCAGGGCCTGGCACCAACCTGAGTGGTAGTTCCTTATTGACGTTTATAGAGAGGAGCTATTAAGTGACATCAAGGACTGTCAGAAACAGGAGTGGCAAGCTTGTCAGACTTTCGAACAAGAATTCATTAAGCATCTAGACAGGCCAGGAGCTGTGCTTGGAATGCTAGATGTAGATTCAGCGCTGCCTGGAACTATAAGCTAATAATTACAAAGAGAATTCATATAAGAACAAGGAAAAGAGTGAACAAACACATAGGAACAGGAAGAAAAGGAGCGAAGTGCACTGATCGTGTATCACTAAAATCCACTTTGGCTATTTATGAAAAGGGGGTAGGAGGTGGGGCGGAGCGCAGGCAGGCCCTGGGGCATGAAGGAGCGTGATGGAGTAGCTGGAGGGAACTGCGCAGGGTACTGTGAGCTACATGGAAGATTCTGGGCCTTATCACAAGAACAAAGGGACTAGAAGGGGAGCAAGTAAGAGCCGCAGGAGGGGGCAGTAGGACAGAGTGGTTAAGGAGCATAAAGTCTGGAGCCAGATGGCATGGGTTCAAATCCTGGTTCAGCCACTTACTACTCATGTGATCAAGGTCCGCATTGGCCAATCTTTCTGTGCCTCAGAGGATCGTCATGAGGAGTCAATGATAAAAGCTGGGAGCACCCCAAGTAAGAGGGAATTGCGTATGTGAGTGGGCTCACCAGGAGCAGCCCCGCACCAAGGGTGCATCCCTTCCTCCAGACAGACATTCATTGCGGGTGCTGAGGCCTCCTGACCCCCGGGACAGTACTGGCTTCTCTAGTGAATGCCACTAGGAAGACAAGAATCCCTTGGCCTTGGATGATCATTCCGGCATCATCATCCTCTGGCTCTGGCTATCCCGTGAGTTCCATCAGGACAGGGGCCCTACACCACGGCTGGCGCAGGCCCAGCACAAAGGAGGTGCTCCATACCTGTTGGTGAGATGGATTGCGAATGAACGAACAAACGAATGGACGGACCTGTGGAAGAATACCAGCACCATTGTTGGGCATTCCCTAGGTGCCTGGTAGCTCGCTAAGTGCCTTGCCTAATTCATTTCACTTCATGCCCACAATCATCTTGTAAGGAAGCTACTAGGAGACACTTGCAAGTTGGGGAGGTCTTGGGAATGAGTTCTCTGTGGGGGAGCCCTTGTCATACTTCAGAGAGTCTCATTATTAAGAAATGTGTTTAATTTGTAGCCCCAAAGAAGGGCTTTTTGCTGGAACCAGGAATTCAACTGGAAAGCAAGCTATGCCGAAAATAGTGTCTCCAAAGATTTACCTGTGCAGACTTTATAGCTACGATCTCATCCTCCTTAGCAAGGCACAGGGCCACAAGGTCATAGTGCTTGTTTCTGAAAGGAGGAAATGGCGCGTGCTACAGGCATAGCACGCCCCCAAGCAGCCCAGAGCTCAGAGCAGAGCTCAGGCGTCCTCCCTCCTGGCTGGGGCAGCCCAGCCCCGCACACCCCTGTCTCAGAGGAGACAGAGAACAGATCCCTTGGAAAGGCTGCGGGAGAACCGCCTCGGATCTTCCCCTGCCACCTCAGGTTCCAACCAGAGTCACACATACTCCTTCCCAATGCCTGTTTCCCGAGGAAGAGTTCAGTGCGGCTCAGTCTAGGCCCCCTCGCTCCTAGCACAGAGCTGGTGCTTGCTGCCCCTTTCCCTACAGCTCTACCAGCCTCCTTCTCCGGAGACTGGTATTTTGGAGAGTGCTGAGGTCAGCACTGCTGCAAGGTGCAGTCGGACGGATGGGCCCTCCTGTCCTCGGCTGGCCCCTCGGAGCTGGTCCTGGGGCTGGAGCAGTCTTATCCTGCGTGTAGCAGCCCCGCCGACACAGGATTGCTGCGCCCCAGCACATCCACCCGCAGACAGCTCCAAGGCTGTCCAAACAGGTGGCAGAGGAAGTGTGGGCAGAAAAAGCAGAGCTGTCCAAGGGGCGCAGCCCAGCCAAAGCCTTGCTCCTAGAAAAACAAACTAAAGTCAGGCCCTTGCAAGCACCCCAGAACTGCTCCCCGCAGCCCAAAGCCTGGGGTCACCCGCTTCCCAGGCTTTGCCTTAAAGCCAAAGGAGCAGGCTGGCTTTTGACCAAGCGGCCACTTGGGGCAAGTGGTAAGGACAGGAGGAGGAGCTGTGCAAGAGGCTTCTACAAGCAGCTCTGCCTTGCAGCCTGCTCCGGGCACTGGCAGCCAGGCCTGGGGTGGCAGCAGAGCCCAGCTCTGGCAGAGGAGGGGCCCTGGCCCAGGCAGAAGAGGGAATCCAGTTTGGAGTGAGCCCCGATCCTCCTACAGAACTTGTGTCCCCCCGCGGGTTAGCCGCCCACCCTCTTCCCTCTGTTCACGAAAGTCTCTGTCCCCCCTGTGCCCTTGGGGTGGGCACGTGCAGGGCTCCCCTTGTGGCGGGCTGGCAGCGCTGAAGGCTCTGTCTGTTCCAGGTGCCTGTGGATTGGACAATGAGGCTGGCAGCGGCAGCCCTGTTTCTGGGCCTCACGATGGCGGTCACCAGAGCCCAGGTGAGAACAGGCCAGTGTCCAAGCATGCCTGTGCCGGATGAGGATGCTTCCTTCTGCAAGTAAGGCTGGGGGTGGGGTGGGGGCAGAGAGCAGCGGGGCAGAGGTCTCGGGGAAGGGTGTTGCCAGTACCAAAGAGCACCTGCTCCTAAGGCAGCCTTCGCACACTGGCAGAGGAGGAGACCACCCCGACGGGAGGGGCGCGGCACTGAGGAAAGGGCAGAGAGGGCAGCTCTCCCAGGCCCGGGGCAGTATGTGGGTGCGTCAGCTCCGTGGGCTCTAAGGGGCGGGCCTCGCCCTCCTTGCTGGGACCCTGAGAGTCCAACCCCTCCCCACAGCCAGAAATGCTTCCTCCCCTACAAAGTGGCATTTTAGAAAAAAGAGCTGCTGTTTGCTTTTCAGCCACAGGCCCCAGCAGTGTGGGGACAGGCTGGCCCTTCAGGGCCGTGGCCATGGGGCGCTGTCCAGAGAGGAGGCTGGGCACCGAGGCGGGTTCCCCTTTGAAGGCAAGAGCTTCTCTGCCGACTTTCAGCTCCCTCCTCACAGACTGCTGGGTAGGAAAGCCGGTCTTACCTGTCCTGGGTCGTCCTGGGTCGCCCTGGGTTGTCCTAAGGGCCCCGGCCACACGGCTGCCACCCCCTTGGCCAACTTGTCTTCCCTCTGAAGCCAATGGAGTGAGAGGGATGGAAGAAGTACTTCCAACTCTGTCTTCTTGAGTACTTTTGACTTCTTACACATTACTTTTAGCAAGAGAAATATATCTTTTCCCTTAAAAAGTTAGATACAATTGAAGCCCCCGCCCCCAACAAAAATCCCAATAGATTTTGCTCCCATCAGTACTTTAAAAAAAACTCTAGTGGAACAGATCTGGGCTCTCAGGGGCACTGCTGAGTGGGACCTTCAGCGGGAGGGGGGATTCTTCTACAAGCGAGCAGGTCAGCCGGGCCAGGGTGAGGCCAGGCCATGGCAAGAGCCCCCCGTGATGGAGGGCCTCTGCGCGCCCCTGTGTCGCCTGCACAGTGGAGTGCGTGCAAAATGATCGTGTGTGAGAGTGCTCACCGGAGCTGACTGACCTGCGCCCCAGCTGCCCTCAGCTATTCCCTGTGTCCACCCACGTGCGGGAGGCTAGGAGCCCAAGTGTCACTCGGGGCTCCTGTTACATGCCAGGAGTTTGGCCAGTGCCTTAGACTCCTTGCCTCGTTTGATAGTTATCACGAATCTTCCAAGTGTTACAGATGAGGACCCTCCGGAGATTAAATCACCCGCCCGTGGTGCCGATACAGCTTATAGGAGTCAGAGTGAGGATTAACCTCCCTCACCACCTTTCTCACCCGCTGACCCCGTCCAGGGCCCGGGGTGTCTCAAACTCCAGTAAAGGGCAGGAAGCTGTCTTAGCCCATTCGGTCTGTTATAACAAAACACCAGAAACTGGGTGCTTACAAACAACAGAAATTTATTTCTCAGAGTTCTGGAGTCGGGGAAGTCCAAGATCAAGCTGTAGGCAAGTTCAAAGTCTGTGAGCACCAGCTTCCCAGTCAGGACAGCCATCTGCTCCTCTGTGCGCAGGCGCCCGCCCAGGCAGAGGGAGAGAGCTCTCTGGGGTCTCTGCCGCAGGGCTCTGATCCCGTGTGACGGCTCCACCCTCACGACTTAAACACCTCTCAGAGCTCCCCACCTCCCGCCACCGCCAGTACCACGGCGTAGGGGCCAGGATTTCAGCATACGAATTTCAGGGTGGGGCCAGGGGGACACAAACATTCGAACCACAGGAGGATCCTTTTCTAGGGCTGCTGGAACACACCCGCAGACCCCAGTGTGAGAAACACGGACTTGCGACCCTGAAGCTGTGTGCTAGGAAAGGTCTTCGGGTTGCAGAGCACAGCCGCAAAGAGGAAGCTCTGCCTGTATTCCTGCTGAAGACTTTTGTTTCTAAAAGGGCGTCACGGAATGTGAGCGCCCTGTGCACACAGCACACCCTCGAGGAGGGTCAGTGCCTCCTGCGCTGGGGCCCCTCCCCAAGCAACCTGCTCAGCTCAGCCTCTAACCTGTGAGAGACACCCCGCCCCCGCCCCCCACCAGAGCCACGGTCGTATTTAGAATCCAACTGGAAGTTCTTGAAGTTAGGACTCAATACCTAAAGGAATTGATCTATGGAGGCATTTTATGTACAGTGACCAGCAGTGGGGGCGCATTCAGAGAAAAGCTCCTCTGGAGTAATAGTGGCTCACCTACTCCTGAGACAAGCCAGACCACGCTGACAGAACACTGAGGCGGAGCCCTGCTCAGCCCCAGAATCTGAAGAACCACGGCTGTCCAACCCCCTCAACAGCCCTCTCCCTGCTGCCCCCATGCAAGTGGCCCCTGGCACGGCCCCCGAGGCCGCTCTTCGGTGCTGAGAAGCTGCCCCCTTCAGAGCGCATTCTCATCTGAAGGCAGGGGCCGCCTTTCCTTCCCTTTACCCCATTCCGTCCAGTCTCACCCCAGGCGCTGCTGAGAGCGAGGCTGGCTTCTCCTCTTCCAGATGATCATTTGGTCCTTCAGATGCTTGGACACAGATGCCATGACCGCTGTCTGCACTACAGCTCTCCTAACCCGGGCACCCCCCTCCATCTGTCAGTTCCTCCGCGGCCCCCACGTCAGGACGGGTCACTCGGAGACAGGCCCATAGCCCTTTTCTGAGTGTGGGGCCACACTGAGAGCCACGCAGGAGGGTGGGGCACCCACCGGTCCGCCTCCTGCTCTGTGAAAGCAGCCTCTTCTCTGCCCTTGCTTCTGGGCCGGCGGGATGCAGGGCCGTTCCCACGGGTACAGCTGGAGAGCAGTTTTTCTCTAATTCAATTCTCACCATGCCGGAGTCAAACAGAAGCCCAGAGAAGCTAAGAGCCTCCCTGGGGAAGCGGGGAAGCCCGCTGAAGCTGGTCTCTGTTGCTGCACGAGTTTCCCGGACATGAAGTAGCTGCACACATTCCCTGCATCCCTGTTCCCCAGGCAGGGCGCAGCTGGCCAGCTCCGGCCAGGTCTCTCAGGAGGTGGCAGCGAAGACGGCAGCTGGGGCTGCAGTCTCATCTGAACGATGGGCCGGTGGGGTGCTCCGCCTCCGAACTCACTCATGTGGCTGTGACAGCCTCAGTCACCGTGCCATGTGGCCTCTCCATGGAGCTGTTTATGACAGAGCAGCTGGCTCCTCCGAGCAGGGCTTTGAGAGGGGGAGGATGTGGAAGTGGGCCTCTAAGCAGAAGCCATTGTCTTCTCATGCTTTTGGAAGGGACATCCTATCTCTTCCATCCTACTCTCTTTATTAGAAGCAAGTCACTAAGTCCAGCCCACACGCAAGGGGAAAGGATAACACATGGAGACAGGGATCACTGGGGGCGCTTTGGACACTGTGTCATGCCCATGTCCCTCTGTTCCCCTCAGTTCACCAATGATGACACTGTGCTAGTTCCTTAGCTTTCTCTGGGCCTCAGTTTACTCATCTGGGAGATGAGAACAATAGCATTAGCTGCTTTAAGACACCCTTGTAAGAAGTGGAATAACAGTATGTGGTGTGCCTGATCTATTTGGCATGGCCCTGTAAGTGACATTTTCTCCCCCTCCTCCCCACCCCACCCTGTCTCCACTGCAATGGCAGGTCACGGCCCAGCTGGGCAGGAGCAGAGTCCCCTTCTGCTCCCCACACTCTCTCTGATGTGCCGCAGCCTCATCAGGAGGTCAGGAGCCAACTGGGCCAAGGGACGGAGTTGAGAACCTGTCCCTCATAAACACTGTGAGCAGCAGCTGCGCTCACAACAGGAAAATGGCGCCTTCCAGTTTTTTTAATGTGAATGCAAGTTTTAAAGTGTGCTTTTACTGAATTTAGTTTTTGGTTCAGTTCATCGCAGGCTTGTCCAGATCTTCCTGTAGGCTGGTGTGACCCCCTGAATCGCTTGTTACCAACCTGGCTCCATTCGCAAGTCAGCTTGGGCTTCTGGGTCCCGATCCAAGCCTTGGGAAAGCTGCTCATCAGGGCAGAGGCCCGTGCGCACCCCGCAGCTTGTCCTGCTATGTGAGCTGCATCAGGGCTTCACATGCCAGGCTGGAGTGCCCGTGGGTATGTCTGGGGCTGGGGGCTCAGGCCCGGTCCCCTGGTGCTCACCTTGCCAGGGCACGCTCAGTGGCTCTGGGCCCACTCACCAAGTGTCAACTTGCTGATTTTACTTCACTATTTTAGCACTTGCAGCGACTCTATCTTCATATAAACATAAGACCTGTCTGTTTCCTGGGGAAGGCCCCCTGGTCCCCAGTCTCCCTCTTCCCTGACCCTTGGCCTTTCCCAGGTCGGTACAGAGTGAAGGATCTCCGTATCTCTGCCAGCAGAGGGCCCCCTCTCCGCCTCAGATCTCACTAGCTGCTGTGGCAGGGAGCCGTGGTACAAACCAAGGGATCCTTCGAAGGCTGCCATGAAGATAAGTGAAAACCTGTCCTCAGAAAGTTCTTCAGAAGCTACGAAAACCATGCCATCCGAAAGCAATGACTGTGAACTTGTGACAAGTTCAAAGAAAAAAGTTTGCTCAGCAAGCCAGTGGTTCAGCCAAGTGGCATCGGTGAATTGTCCTGCCTCAGCCAGCCCGAGTCCTGGCGTTGGGTGCTGGCCAGAGGAACACCTTGCGTCTGACAAACGTTGCAAGCTTCAGCCACCTTTGCCTAAGATGGGACTTCAGAAGCCTCTGGAAGGGTGGGTTCGGGGGTGGGGGAAATGTGGCGCTCCTCACCGAGAAGCTGTCCTTGCCTTTCTCCCAGGTTCTGACTTTGGAAGCTTCACTTCTAGATCTTCTCCCCCAAATTACATTTTCACTGGGCCCCCTTCATGCATCACCCCCAGCAGGGAACCATGGGCAGCTCTGGGTGGCCGGTGGCAGGCTGTGGTTATTCGGAAAGGCCAAGGACTCACACCCTCTCAGTGAATCATCTTAACCAAGTGACTGTTCATCCCAGAATGAATGTACCCCACCAGGGCCCCTGGTGGCTAACTGGGCTAAAATTTATACATAGAGTCTAGCAGCTGCTGCTAAACTGGAGCCTCTCACATGAGCCTGAAAGCCGAACTTCAGGGAAGAGCCTCTGCAGCAGACTGCCCGCTTGCACTGTGTGTCTGCCCGCTGAGCCAGGCCTTATAAAGGCGGTCCTGGAGTCCTATTGCAGCCAATAGGACTGAGGCTTTTCCTGTCCAGTTGGAGCTGCACAGCTATATACTCACTAGCATCTTCAACAATCAATCAGAGCAGCCCCATTCTGACAGATCAGGACAATGCTTTTTGGGCCAATCAAATTGTGAGGATTTGGAGTCCTCATCTGCATGAGAACAGATCAATCAGGGACCAGGGCAGGGGGAGAACTTCTCTCTATATAAGTCAGCTCCCCTCGAGGTCAGAGGGCGTGCTCTCCCTTTTCACTGAAGACGGTGTTACCCCTGGCTGGAGCTGAAGGTGCGTCACCTGAGCCAAGCAGAGCTGTCTGGCTGGAGAGGGGCCTGCCACCTCACACCATGGGATGCCTCACAGTCATGCTGTTTCATCACTGAGCTGTAACACTATTGAGCCATTCCACAGCTGTGTGGTATCACAATTGAACCACTTGCACTGAATAAAGTCTCCTATTTTGCCATAACCCAAATTGGGGATTCCTGTTGGTGTTGAATTGGCACCAGTGACCATCAGTTGACAAACCCTACAGAGACCCTAGGTCTTCATGAGAAAAAATGACAGAAGCGCAAGGAGGAAGGAGCAAGTAAAAAAAAATGGCACAAAGCTTTTTCTTTCTTTCTTTTTAAAAAAATCTATTGGAAAGCCTGGCTGACGTCCCCGAGTCCCAAACACAGGCTCACCCTGGAGGCGTCGTGGGGTCAGCCCGCCTGCGGAGCCGGATTCTCAAGCGCTCACGCTGTGCAGACCCTTCTCGGGGAGAAAGTAGATAAATAAATGCACACGTCAGTCTGAGTGACCAGGCGTGGCACCGCCTGAGAGATGTCTGCATTTTGAAAGTTCAGTGAATAGCAGGTTAAGAGCCTGAGGTACAGACAGCACTTAGCCCCCAAAAGTAAGTTACTTGAGTGGTGGGGTTTCCAAACATTGAGAAGATCTTACTTGTGTAGGGCAGAGAACAGTCTGTGCCCGTGAAGAAGGCTGTGCTGATTGGCTAGACTCTTCCTTATGTAGTAAGGATGCCCCTGAAAAGCAATGTTGAAAGGCTGTTTTTATAAGCCCAATCCGACTCTGAAGGCACTGACCAAGTTTGTCTGTAATTATATGTTCTTTCTGAGAAGTAAGCACTGACCGTAGGTGACACTTCCCGACTGCTCTGCCTCCATCACTTCCTTTACTCCTCGTACCAAGCCTGTAAGTAGATACTAGTAGTGTCCCCATTTTACAGGTGAAGTAAACGGAGGCACCAAGAGATCAAGTAACTCTTAGGCCACAAAGGTTACACAACTAGTTAGTGGCAGGTCTAGGATTCAGTCCCACTTGACCTTACTTCCCCACCAGCACTAGAATGAAGATTTATAGACCCCAGGCTCCCTAAAATGCTGACGTGGGCCAACCACCTCCCTCTCTCTGTAGGGGCAACCTTGAAGTTTCCTACGCAGAGCTGGAGAACATCAGCTGCAAGGTAGTTCCCAGCTGCAACGACTACAGGCAGAAGATCACCAGCTGGCCGCCACCGCTGGTCAAGTACCCGGGGGCTTCGGAGGTGAGTGAGCAGGCCTGGCCTGTGGGTCTCGGTGTGCCTCTGCGCTTGCTCATCTCAGCGACTAGGAGCTGTGTGCAGAGCCATCTGGACTGGGTCTGGTGGCAACAGATGGCTGTTGCCATAGGCTTGTGCCTTCCTCGGAGCAGCCCCACAGCCTCGGAGCAGGTCGGGTGGGTGGGAAAGTTGAAGACTGGGAGAGCCTTATCGGAGCTTAGGGGCCACTCTGCCTGGGCCCTTCCCTGCTTCTGCATCCGTGAGCCCCCAAGCCGGCCCCTCGGTCTTAATGAGGACCAGCTGGTGCATGCTTGGAGTCCGCTGAGAAGAGGAGGAGGGGGGCGGGTTGTGGGGAGCTCTTTCTCAAGGCACGAGGTGGCTGGGCTTTTAGAATGACCTTCTGAATGGGGAGGAGCTAGTCTGCAGAGAGAGGGCAGCTTCTCTCCTATAGGCTGGGCAAGCAGAGGCCAGTGTGTCATGACTCTTGGTCATCACAATAAGAAACACACTCAAAAGTTCCACCAACTTGTCTACAATAGAAGACTGAAGCATTTTAGGAATTGGAAATAACGATTTCTTTTACTGGGAAATGAGTAGTACTGAACTGATCTGAGAGATCCCCTTGGTTTGGAGAAGGGCCATAGAACTGGGCAGCAGGGCTGTGACTGCTGTTTTTGGGGTCCGGGCCATGTCTTGAGGAAGCTGGTCCAGTGTCATGGCCACTGCTCTTTCTCCCCTGACTCCCGGGCCGGAACGAGCCCCCAAAGCATCCAGGGTGGAAGGGGACCTTTGCCTTCTGCTTCGTTTTAGTAGGAGGTGCCAGTGTCATCCCAGGAACAAAGACTGCGGTGTGTCCAAGACTCAGGCCATGAATGGGTGGAGGGTCATGATCAGGATGTGACCTATGCACGCCAAGGCGTCCTCTGTGCATGGTGTCAGGGAGAGGCCACAGCGGGCTCCTCTCCGCTGTCGGCTCGGAGGTGGGGGTCACACAGATTACCTGGAGGTAGAGGGATAGATTTTTCCTCCTCTCTTGAACTGTTTTTCACTATCAGGGAACCAAGAGACTGTGATATGTCTCACAGTGTATGAGGCTGAGAACACGAAGCTTTGACAGGCTATCGTGTTTGCAAATGTGACAAAAATCCTTTCCTCTGGGAGACCAAGCAAGCAAGTAACAAGGAGGCTTCCTGGGTCTCCTCTCCCTCCACCCTCCCAACCCTCTGCACACACATGCACACTCACACGCACACGTCAGCCCTCCTCCCTGGACACCCTTGGCCTGGGTCACACCATGGGCAGGTGGGAGAAGTGGAAGAAATGCAGGTCACTGTGGTTCTAACTCATGGGGCCGGATGTGGAGGGCTGACGAAGCAGGTCAGGAGCCCAGTCTTTGAGAGAAGAATGTAATGCCGCCCCATGGGACTGGGCTCTCAACTAACGGTTAATTCACGCATCCTCATGTTTGTTGCTTAAGGAGTGAAGAGGTTGGACCTGATGATTTTACAGCCATTTAATGACTGGCTGTCCCGAGAGGGATTCTCGGCAGAGGGCTCCGTTACTCATGGTATCGCTGCAGATGTCCACTAGATGGCAATGTGGACTTTTCTGAGTATCTGGTGTGCTTGAGAAGGACAAGTTTGAAGTTAAGTTTGCAAAGTCTGCGTTTCATTGGGTTTAGTTGATTCTGATTGTCCTGGGGAATGGGCACAGAATGCAGAGAAGATACCCGCTCCAGATCCTGGAATCCCCCATCCTGTCTCAGCCCCGAGGCAGGGGGAAGAAAACCTGGAGACTGAGGAAGGACACAGAGCTGTGGTTCACAAAGCCAAGGTAGGCAGAGATCTCACAGAGGAAGGTTGGTCAAAGTGGTGGAAAGAAAAAAAAGTAGTTTTCTACTACTATAGGACTGCACACATTATGGAAATTTGACCTTTGAGGAAGAAGGCGGATTCAGAGTTCTCGAAAGCCACCATTCATTAGGTGGTACCCACTTTACGCTGGGTACCATTCCTGTGTCATTTCATTTAATGCTCTCATCAAATCTGCAAGTTAAGTTCCTCTTTAATCAAGATTGTTAGTGGCAAGTGACAAAAAACAACACTAACTAGCTTGAGCCAGGAAAGAAGGGAGGTGTCACTGGTTCACAAACCGAAAACTCCAGGGATGGCTTCAGGCATTGCTGTATCCAGGCGCTCAAACACCACCACCAGGGACCTGTCCCTTTTCTCTTTTTTTTTTCCGTGATGGTTTTGTGTGTAAATAGACTCTCCTGGTAACAAAGACCACCCTTACCACTGCCAGATTTGCATTTTCCCAGTGGGAATAGACTGACCCTTTCCAACTATTAAAAGTCCCAAGGTTTGTCCCACCCGGATCACATGCCCATCACCAAACCAAACAGAAGACTGGGCAGCCCTGCTTGATCCATGAGGCCTGAAAGATGGAGAGGAGGGCTCCCCCAAAGGAGAAGCAAGGTGCTGGTTATTAGACTGGGAAATGTGTTCAGTAGGAAAAATAAGTGAAGTTCCTGCAGAAGGAAGTGACTGGACCATGGGCAGAGCCGGGAAGGGGCAGAGCCAGGGTCTAAACCCAGCGGGCCCGTCTCCATGGTCAGGGACACACCAGGTGCTGGCACCGGCACCGTCAGAGGGCTTGCTGGTGGGATGTTGTTCTAGGATGGAAAGGGCGTGGTTCTAGGGCAGGTGGTGATGAGGAGGTGGAGACAGGCCAGGGACAGTGAGAAATGAGACAGTGGCTGGAGCTTCCCTTCAGGGGTAGAGGGACACCCACCTCTAGAAGGACAGTGACAAGAAAGTTGAGAGGGGAATGGGTGCCATCAGAAATAGGGTTCCTCAGAGTGGGGGCAGGGAGCCTGAGTGACAGAGGAGAGGATAAAAGAATTTCCTCCAGGCCCAGGGCCTGATGGAAAAGGGCAAGAGGTTGGTGACTGGCTGTGCGGGGACAGTGCCTCCCTTAGGTGATCAAAGTAAGGCCACCAAAGCAGTGACTGTCTGTGGACATGTACAGGGAGCACCCCCCACACACACACACACATGCACACGAAAGCCCTGAGGCCCCAGGGGCAGAGTTACAGTGGGCACACTTTGCTCGGGCCACTCCCCGTATTTGTACCCTGCACTTGGGGACACCCTGCCCCCACCAAAGTGCTTCCTCTTCTAGGAAGCCTTCCTTGATGCCTCCCTCCCTCTGGGATTCACCCTCATTCCTAGCTGATCTCTTCTTTCTCTGAGCCTTCATCATGCCCCCACCCTCCAAACTCGGAGTTTCCTTCCTTCTGTTTTGTGTTGTGTACTCATAGCTTCAACCAGTTTGTAACAAGCCCGCATGTTGTATTCCTTCGGACCACCCGTAGCCCCTCGCAGTGCCGCAGACCCCATGTTTGCTGATGGGCGGCCACCTGGGTGAACGGGCGAACGGGCGAACGGGCGCGGATGAGTGGCAAGCAGAGGCGCACCTCTGAGCGTGTGAGCTCCGTGGGCCCAGTGTTTGGCCTTCGAAGCTGCTGGGTGTACCGGGACCTCTGAAGGAACAGAGCTCATCCTGGTGGCCCCCGGGGCCAGCGTCAGTCTGTCCTCTGCCCAGGTGGGTGTGGGCCAAGAGGTGGAAAGGCGGAAGCAAGGAGAGAGCTTAGGAAGTCAGGTGGGTTCCTGTGAAGGCAAAGTAATGCGGGAGGACAGGGATTGTCCCTGTCCCAATAGCCGCTGAGCGCTGAGAATGGTGGAGCAGGAGGAAGCGTCTCCCCACACTGGTTAAGAGGTAAACATTTAAAATGCATCCCTTGCAAGCCAATGGAACTGAAAGGCCTGAGATGCTTCTTGACTGGGGCTTATTCTTCACCTTGAATTTAAGCAGTTGGAATGCTTTTGAAGTGAAAAAATTGCTGTTAAGTGGGGAATGTGCATTGCATTCAAGGAAAGGAACAAAGACTACAGCAGCTCTGTCCTGCTCTCCCTCAGCTTTCTTTCAGCTCAGTGAGGCCCTAGGTCTCCTTCCGGTGGCCTCCTGCCGGGCTAGGCAGGCAGGTCCCTACACACCCCTGGGCCTGCAGCATTGGTGTTGCTGGAGGCCTGGATTTGGGTCCTTAGCACCCAGTGGAGGGGGGTGGAATGTTCCAGGTGGCTGGGCTTCCTGAGGCAAGGCTATGACACAGTCAGCAGTGGCCCACCTGCCAAGGTCAGGTGAGACCGCGGGAGGCACCTGCACAGCCAGGCTGGGGCAGAGGTTGGCACTGCTCTTGAGCAATGGAGACAGGAGCTCCAGGACGGTGGGTAAAGTCAGGACAGGGTGGAGTCTGCTCAGGGTCGGGGGACGGTGTCCACCAGTGCACCAGTGGTGGTTTAGGGAAGAATTAGTGAGATTCGACCGTAACCCAGTGCTTAGCACGGGAACTTAATAAGTGGCATTGGTTGCCATTGTGGAGGGAGACTGGCTCGTGGTCTACAGCGTGGGAGGGGCGGAAGAAGGATTTGGGCTGGGGGAGGCTCTGGCAGGCCTGCATGGGTTTGTGGCTGGGGCAGGGACCAGCGGGACTGCGGCAGAGAGGAGGGGTGATGGGTGGAGCCAGACCTGGGAAGGCAGCACTGGGCGCCCAGATGAGAATCCTCACCTGTCATTCTATCCTCTTGTCCCTGGCCAAAGCCCGCTGAACTCACTCAGCTGTGCCCCAGCCCAGCCCCAGCCACTTGGCCACCTGTTTTGGGGGTGTCTGTGTCCACAACAGGAGCGGGTGAAAGCGGAGCAATGCTTAGCACCGTTTCTGACCGTGGCAGTGTGAGTTTCAGGTTGCAAAGAGACTTCCCATTCAGGATTTCACAGGATCCTTCCAGCAGCGCTGGCCGCTGGGCAGAGTGGGGCCAGTCTCCGCAACGGCAGCGGGGGCGCTGCCAAGGGCACACATGTCGAAGCTGGGAAGTGGGGGAACCTGCCCAAAATGTCAGGTTCCTGCCTCTCAGTCCCCTGCTCTTCCCCACTCTGACTGCTGGAAAACAGTGGGCCGAACTCAGGGTCATCCCCGCATCTGCTCGTTGGGGCGGGCCCTGGCGGAGCCCTCCTCTCTGGCCCTCTGCTGGACACTGTCCCAGGAGCCAGGGACACAACCAAATCAAGCCCCGGGCCTGCCCACCGCGGGCACCTCGCAGTGGTGAGAGTGTGCCCTGTGGTCACTGTGAACAGAATGCACTCAGAAGCGCTTGTGTGACTGTATTGCTCCCCCAGGGCTTCCTTGGAAGCCACTTGGCCTTGACCTGCATCCCAGCCCTCTTCACCCCACCGCCGCCTTTCCTGCCATCATTCTCCCACTCCCTCGGGCCGCACAGCCTCTGGTCAGACCTGGGCCCAGCCCTCTGGACTTTGTAATGAAGCCGTGTCCCCGGTGCCCAGACGCACAGGACGTGCGCTCCCACAGTTGAGCCTCTGATGTCAGCCCGAAGCTTCCAGGCAAGTGCTGGAGAAGTGGCTTCCAGATGTTTTTCAGATCAAATAACATTTCTTTGAAAAAACTGTTCTGGGCTACTCCACCAAGCAGGCCGATGGGACCTGAAAGCAGAGTTCAGTGCGTTTGCATCCTGGTTTTTAGGAAAGGTCACTCAGTGAGTGTCTGGGAGGGGCTCTCCACTGTTCCCAGCGGTCTGCTGGGAGTGGTTTCTCTGGTTCTAAAGCAGCTGCCCAGCCTTTGCTGGGGCCACTTGATGGACAAACCTGCAAATTTCAAAGGCTGTGGGGACGTGTTGCCTGAGCCCCTGGAGAGAGGAGGTGGTGGCCCAAGGAGTTCAGACAAAGGTTTTGAGGATTTTTAAGTGAGTAATAATGCTCCTTATTGTTTGTTCAAGCTTGCAGGCCTGTGGGGGAAGGGAGGAGGGGAGGGGAGGGAGGAAGGGAGGAGGCCTGGGTCTGGCCCCTCCCAGTGGGCTGGGGCCTAAGAACAGGGTGGGGGCCCCTGCAGGGAATAGCAGTTGGGGGCAGTCATCAGGGCATCTGGACTGGAGAGGACCTCTCTCTCCCACCAGGGCACCCCGACTTCAGACGTCCGTTGTTCTGTCTCAGAGCCCGTCTGGTCCTCACCGTGGCCACGTGGAGTGGGCAGGGCGGGTATTGGTGTTTCTGTTTTACAGATGAGGAAACAGTAGCTCTCGGGACATTACACATCTATCTAATTTTTAAAATTAAGCAGCGTGTACAGAAATGTCCATATGCCTCTTGCCCCCAACAACCACCCCACCCCTGCCACCTCGCACCGGAATGTACATCCGTTACAACTGAGGAGCCTGCCGTGACAGGTCGTTACCCCCCGGGTCCTCAGTTTATGTCAGGGTTCACTCTCGGTGCTGGACGCTCGGTGGGCGTGGACATCCCTAGACTGACACGCGCCGCCGGTACAGGGTCACAGCAGTTTTCACTGCCCAAAAGTCCCTCTGGGCTCCGCTTCTCCTCTCTCCCTTCCTGCTGAGCCCTGGCAACCACTGATCTGCTTACTCTCCCCGCAGTTTCTCACCTCTTCCAGAATGTCATAGTGTTGTGACCCGATAGAGCATAACCTTTTCTCACTGACAGAGAGCCTAGACCGCAGCCTGGGCCTCCAGACGTCAGCTCCAGCACCTTCCTCACCGTACAAGGGTTTGGTCATGCTGTCCATCTTTGCCCAAGCCCGTGAGTGACCAGTGTCCTGCGGCTCAGCCTCCCTTCTGGGAATTGCACTTCACTTAACTGGACGTTTCCGGCAAGACTTTGGGGTGGACAGGGTCCGCCCATTCCTGCCCCTGGTGTCCACTCTGCATTCCCACCACTCACTTTCTTGTCTGTCTCTCCAGCCAGAACGTCAGCTCATCAGCTCCCCAAGGGCAGAGGCTTATGCATGCTTGGGAGACAGGCAAGAAAGCAGGGTGCTAGGCAGGGGGCTGTCTCTTGCTAACCAGAGTGTCAGCTTTACAATTTTCAGAGCACTTTTCCTGTGGGGACAGTCCTTATCTCCCATCAGTCCTGAGAGGTGACCTAGCAGGGGTCTTTGTGCACGTGGGGGGCGGGTAGGGCTCTGAGGCTGAGGTGAGCAGGAGAAGGCAGACGCTCAGCTCAGCACCCAGGTCTGCCCGCCTGTTGCGTCGCACCTCATTTGAATCTCCTCAGGACCTTGTGGACATGAGTTTGCTCCAACGCACGGATCCATTAAGTGGGGCGACGAGACTAGAGCTCAGATCCCCTGGCTCCTGTACTGTGCTCTTGCCTGTGCTGCCTCCATTCCCATCACCCCCAGTGTTTAGTCCATGGCCACGCTGACTGACTGTGTTCCCCGTGGCCAGGCTGTGTGCTGAGTGCTCGATGAACACGGCTGCACTTAAGCCTTACCTAGCCCAGTGGGCAGGAGTTCCTTCCTTTTCCAGATCAGGAAACTGAGGCACAGAAAGATTCCAGAGCTCATAGATGGCAGAGTCATGATTTGAGCCCAGGTCCATGTGGGCTCCAGAATTCATACCTCTAACCCTCCACAGCGCCACCACCTGAGGGTGGAGGGCAACCTGCAGTGTCCCCCAAGTGGCCTGAGCTGCTTCCTGATGGCCACCTCAGCCAGGAAGGAATGGGATGTGGAGTTCCCCTCCCCCCGGCACCTTCCTTTATAATTGGGCCGGGCAACAGAAAATGATTCAGCAAAGGGAAAGATGGGAGAGCAGTGGGGGGGGGGGGCATGCAGGGGTGCAGGGCCTGCAGGGTGTGCACAGATTGGAGAGCCTCGGTTTCTCCCGCACCTCTAGCAGGATGTAGAGCCAGGGTAAGACATTGGGCATTCTAGTGCCCCTGAGTTCTTTGTGCGGCGGCTGGGATTCAGAGGGCCAGTGCCCATGGGTACAGATCAGCCCCTGGCAGAGAAAGGCAAGGCCTAGAGGGTCTGGGAAGGGAGGGAGGAGGACCTAGACATGGCTCTCCAGGCCATGCTCCTGGGAAGGCCTAGGTTGCCTCCTGCTGTCCCTGGGGCTGCAATTGGAAGAGCTGACACCAGGGGGAGATAGGCGACCGCCATCTTGCCCCTGGCAACTCGAGTCGGTGCAGGAAGGCACTGCCCAAGGCGGTGGAGCAGAGAGAGCCCGGGGTCCCTAATTTGGGTCCAGGGTGCATGCCTCTGCGCCCTCGGCCCATCACTCCCTTTGCCAGTCAGTTGTGAAAATGTTCTTCTATTCAAATATAAATATCCCTGGGCTGGGTTCCTTAAACCAGGGCCACTAACTCGAAATGCCTCAGGCTCCAGGCCCCTAATTAGGTGCGTGAAGCAGCCTGTTGGAGGGAAAGGAGGGATATGAGCAGACCACTTGCCCCAAAAGTGCCCCTCCCGTAGCACCTGCCATTGAAAAGAGTTTTGAATTGCACTGGCGGTTCCCTGTTTGCCCCGGTTCCCCTGACCTGCAGACATCCTGAGCATGGCCTGGGGCTGCAGGAGCCACGGCTGTGCTTCCAGAGGCTCAGAGGCTGAGGGGCTGCAGGAGGAGCGGCTGGGCCCCGCCTTTGCGCAGCCTTGCCCTACGTCCTAGTTCTCGCGCTCATAAACCTGTGTCCTAGAGCAAGTTACTTCTCCCCAAGGTTCCTCTTCCTCATCTTAAAATGGGTATGATATGTATTTCCGGGCAGAGCCAGCAGCCAGTTCTCAATTCTCATCTTTTCTGACCCATCTGTAGCATTTGACCCCCATGGTCACTTCTACGTCCTAGATGGCATTTCTTCACCTGGCTGCTAGGACCACACTCCGGATTTTCCTGCTTCTTCACTTCCCAGTCTCCTTTTGCTGGTTGCCCCTCCTCTCCCAACCTCTTCATGTACAAGTAGCTCTCCCAGACCCAGTGCCTGGTCTTCTCACCTTTATTTACACCCTTCCCTTGGTGGTTTCATCCAGTGGCATGACTCTAAATGTCATCTACATGATGTCCTACTCATAGGGCCACTGGGGTATCTGATAGACCCCCCAGGACAACACGTCCAATCCCAGGTACCCAGGCTCCACCCTCCCCCGGCCCTGCTCCCTCTGCCGCCTTTCCCCACCTCAGCAAGGAGCAGCTCCAGCCTCCCAGCTGTGTGGACAGAGGGTCCTGGAGTCATCAGCTGCTTGTTCCCTCCCAGCGTGGCTCCGACCCACCAGGACACCCTCTTGGCTTTGCTCTCAAAACACATGCAGAAGCTGACCACTTCTCCTCTCGTGCCCTGTTAACACCCTGGCCAGGCCCCCCACCCCCACAACGTGGATTAGAGCCATGACTTTTTAGCTGGTCTCCCAGCTCAGCCACCATGCCTGCCCCAAAAAGCCCAGCATATTCTCAACACAGCAGCCAGAATGAACCCTCAGACCTGCAGCTCCAGTCAGGCCGCTCCTCTGCTCAGGATCCTTCGAAGGGCTCACAGCGACTTACAAGCGCCCGCGTAGCCCAGTTCACTGTCACCTCTCTGACCCAATTCTTACCCTTTTTTGGCCTTGCTCACCTTGCGCCAGGCCTCCCATCAACCTTGCTGTTTCTCGACCTCACCAGGCATGTTTTAGGGCCCTTGCATCAGCGGCTCCCTCTGCTGGAGTCTCTCGTCCTCCGTACATCCCCTGGTGCCCTCCACACCTCCTCCAATCTCTGCTGAACGGTCTTCCCCCCAGGGAGGCCCCCCGTCGTCCAGCCCCGGCACTCCCAAGTCCCTTATCCTCTCCACTTATTTCCATCAAATTTTTCATCTTCTAGCCTCCAACTACTTTCTTCGTTTACTATGATTGCCTGTTTTATCTATTCCACCCCACAGCTACAATACAAACTCCACGAGAGTGGGAGTCCCTGGTTTAGGCACCCAAGTACTAGACCAGTCTCTACCACATAGTAGGCACTTAATACATATTTGTTGAATAAAGATTATTAGATTAAGATTACGAAAGATTATATATGTAAAGCCGGCTGGTGCTGAAAAAAGAAACATTCAGTAAATGATGGTGGTGATGGTGGTGATGGTAACAGTGGTGATGGTGGTGATGGTGGTTGTGGTGATGGTGTTGGTGATGGTGGTTGTGGTGGTGATGGTGATGATGGTGGTAGTGATGATGGTGGAAGTGGTGGTGATGGGTATGGTGGTGATGATGGTAGTGGTGGCAATGGTGGTGACACTCTTCTCCAAAGCCCAGGCAACCAGTGCAGCCTGTAACATGACAGCCAAGGCAAGGCAATGACTAGGGACATGAGATTCAAGATAGAGTGTTAGATAGAGTGTTGTGGAGTGGGGTTTTTTTAGGGATTTAAAAACAGATAATGGAGAGGAGGAGCTGGAAGGGAAATATTTTACCCCTGGTTGAAGAGGAATAGATCCACAAGGCTGGACACAGGGCTATGCGGATGGCAGACAGTCAGTAAACCTGAGGGGTAAATGAACAAACCCCTTGCCTTGTCAGTACATGCAGAGCTGACTTTGGAAACTGGGCAAGCAGCCTTGGCGAAAAGTTCTGGGGACTGTATTGAAATAAGGATGATGGCAGGCAGTAATCTCCTGAGGCTGGACAGAGGGGTCAGTCTGTGACAGTGATTTCCCAGAGGGTGGCCAGAGGTACACACCTTCTGCTCAGGGTCACACCATCCCACCTGGGGCCCCTTGGGAAGGTTGGACTGGAGAGAAGATGCACACCTCTGGGGAACTGGAGTCCCAGATTTCCTCTTCCTCCAGTGCATCTGCACGAAAAACTGGTATTTGGTGATCTGCAATGCCAGCAACACTGCCTGTAGTTCTTCGTCTTGCAAATTGAAAGATGGTTAATGTCAGATTTGGAATCCAATCCCTTGACGTCTCTCTAACATGCTAAGGCAGAAGCTGCTCAGCAGCCCTCCATACATCTGGCACTCCGCAACCCCCCATCTCTGACGGGAAACGCAGCCATGTGAGGTGTACCTTTCTCAGCATGGAATCCTGGAACAGCTACTTCCTCCTCCCTGTTCATTTCTTCCATTCATAGCAAAAACCCAGGGCCCTGTGGAAAGGTGCCTGCCGGGCTGAGATCTGCTGATGGGCGGGGGCAGCTAGGAGGGACAATTCCTGCATCTCCTGGGTGACGATCTCTGACCCAGCCCGCTGCACTCCAGCCTCAGAACCCTTAGACAAGCAAATGCAGGACCCACCTATGGGAAATGCCAGCGGTTAGTTCAGAGCAGTCAGCATCCAACAACCAAAAACCCATCGAATGACTAGAAAATCAATGTATAGGCAAATGTTAATCTGCCCTCCCGGTGGAGAAGGTCTGCCTGGGCATCAAAACCAAAGGACAAAGCCATGAAGGAAAAGAAGGATGGGTATGGTTCACAACGGTATTTGAAACTTCTGCACTTTAAAAATTCCATAAAGAAATAAAAATCCAACGACAAACTGAGAGAACACATGTGCCACAAATATGGCAAAGGACTATTATCTCTATGCATAAAAAGCACTTATAAATCAATAAGGAAAAGATGAACACCCCACAGAGCAAGAGGGCAAAGGATGCTAAGAGGTGATGATAGAAAGAAGAAAGTTCATTAAAAACATGGGTGGGGGAGCTCAGTTCTATTCGTAACTCAAAAAAATGTAATTCAAAAAACAGTATAGACTTTATTTACAATCAACAAAATTTGCACTTTGTTTTTTGGATTTCTTGTTTGTTTGTTTTGAGAGTACACTCTACCAGTAGGAGCACAGATTGCTTTAGCCTTTCTGGAGGACAATCCGATAATGCGAATTAAAATCCTTAGCATATTCATGGTGTGTGAACAGTGATTTTAGTTCTATGAATTTATTCTAATCTGATTACTTTATCAGAGACGTACCTGCAAATGTATGTAAAAGGCTGTTCGTTTTAGTGATATTTAAAATATTGAAAGAAAAAGAATAACCATCGAAACATTCAACAGTAACTTGGTTAAGTAGAAGATGTTCTATCCATGTGAGAAAGTACCATGTCGCCATTAAAAGTCATGTCTCAAGGAATAGATAAGGCTACGGAAAGTTTTACAATATGTAAAGAAACCAAGTGATAAAATAGTAATTTCACTATAGTCCCAATTTTTAAAAATTGTCTCTTTTTATGTGTGCATGCCAAAAAATAGACAGAGACACAGCCAAACGCTGACACTGGGTCCCCTTGAGCGGCGGGGTTAAGGGTGGTTTTTCTTTTCTCCTTTACACTTGTCTGCAATTTCCGTATGTTCTCCAATGGATGCATATTACTTTAATAATCAGGAAAAACGCTATTTGGGGAGAAAGAAGTGAATGCTAAGAGGAAAAGGCTTCAGCTACCCAAATGGTCTGAGCGCTGGTTGCTGTGGAAACTATAACTTTGAATTGCTCAACTTTTTGTGAATTACTTCCCTGCTCCACGGGGGCCAGGGCTAGATTCAGCCTTATCAGGCATAGCCTTGGGCACCTGTCTGTGGGGGGTGGTAAAAAACTGAGGGGCCCTGCCTCAAGCAGAGGTCCACAGGAGGGCCCTAGGTTTCATTCTGGCTCTTGTGCCCCTTCTAGGTACAGAGGGGTCTGGTGTCTCACAGGTGATGCTGGGGCACTGGCTGCCCATGCACAGGTCAGCTGGGGAGCCAAGAGGAAACCCACTGCTTCTCTGCAGGTTCCCCCAGCACCTGGGTGGCGTGTTTGATGGTTCTCTAATGTTTATCAGCCTTGCCAGCTCCCAGCCTAGAATCTAAAGATGGGGTCCCAGCAGTGCTATGGGGAGGTAGGGCAAGTGACTTTATGTTTCCTTTTATGTCAGTGATAAAGATGGGGAGGCAAGTGAACCAAAGGCAGTTGTTGCCAGGAGGCATCTACACAAAGTCAAGGTCCCGGCGTGAGTCTTGGTCATTTGCTCCATCTCCCTTCCTTCTCTTTGCCATCTGGAGAGCAATCTTTGCCCTGAAGGGGGGCCACAGGGCAAAGCGCTGGCCACTGGCCCTTCAGGAATCTGGGGGCTGGGCACCGAAGTGCAACGCCACTTTCAAATGTTCAAATGCCTGTACTCGCAACGCGAATGTCTTGCTGCCATTTGTGAATCCTGCTCGGAGCTCTGGGTGTGGAGAACTGGTTGATTTATAGACCGAGGCAGCCACAAGTTGGAATTTTAAAAAGCAATGTGTCCTTTGAGCGGGAGCCCGGGCTGGGGGCTTTGCAGGCTGTCGCTTTGTCCCAGCGACCAGATGGAACTTGTTTTTCTGCTCCCTTGGGGGTTAACCCTTTGTGCACTCCCTCCCTGTGGCCCTGTTCGGGAATCGCTGCCTTTGGGGTGAGGAGTCAGCGTGAGCGAGAATCCATGCCTTTGAGCCTTCGTGACATTTATTGGAAATGTCTCATGTTTTAAATCCCCTGCCTTTGCCGGATTATTTTGTTTTATTTAGCACACACTGACGTGTGCCAGGCAACCTTTCTAAGCACTTCAGAAATATTAACCCATCCTCTCTTCACCGTCATTATCATGCCCATTTCACGGATGAGTAGGCTGAGGCACAGGTCAGTTTAAACAACTTGCCTGCGGTCACACAGCCGGTGAGTGACAAAGCTGGGGTGTGCTGTCCTCCAGTTTGCGTGTCGGATCACAAAACCACGCTGCCTCTCAGGGAGCAGGCAAACGCGTCCTGCTGCGGCGGTTCAGAGCTCCGGGCACGGCTCTTCCCCTCAAACTGCCACAGTGTAAGGCACCGTGAGGGAGAGATGAAATGTCTCCGTCCCTGGCATTTGTGCCTGAAACGTCACTGCCATCCTGAGCCTGTCTCACCTGAGCCTCCAGTGTCTCCTTCAGGCCCATGAGACTGCAAAATCTCTACTTAGAAGATCTGTGCGATGAAATGAGAAAGGTTCTGAGTCCAGCACCTACCCCGCCTCCAGCCACAGTACATGCAAACCTAGGGCCACCTGGCGGGATCCAGCGCCCCTGAGTTTAGAACTTTTGTTCTTCGGGGAAACTTAGTGTCCCATGCGGCTTCCTTCCAGTTGGGGTCCTGGGCGCTGCCTTTGCAAACTCTCCTGTCTGTTTCTGGAGCAGGGCTCTCTGAATCTCTGTGAAATATTGGGTCCCTATGCTTCCCAGAGAGAAGGAGCATTCCTGACCCTCGGACAGCAGCATGGGTCTCTGTCCCCTTTGACAGAGGCAGGAGCTGGACAGAGACCTGAGCTCAGCGCCACCCAGGCCGGGGCTGGCGCAGAGCTGCAGTTGCAGCCCAGTGTCCAGGGTCTCGCTGGGGGAGAGGCAGGAAAGCATCAGACCCTAATGAAGCAGCATGGGTTTGTCACATCCTCCGCAGGGTCACACATGCACATGGGAACATGCTGCCTCATGCCTGAGGTCACCAGGGACCCGGGGAACTTGGGGCGGTCTGCTAAGGAAGTGATGGCAATACAGTAATGCCACACTGGAGACTGGGCTGCTCTTTCCTGCCTCAGCTTCTGGGCAAGTGCCCCCAGCCCACTTACCTACTCACATTCCTTGTGTTAACTCTGCTTTGTGCGGCAGCTTTTCCGCCATCAATTGCACATGACCCTGCCTCCTTACATAGCCTAACAAACGTGAATCAGCATCTGCTACATGGCCCACGTCACCCTGGTCGGCATCTGTCCCGGAACGGCGCCCTGGCTGTGGGTGGCCTTTCTTCTCAGTGCTGCAGCAGTGGCTTGGGGTCGTGACGCCCTGTGGGTAGGTCCGGCCCCACCCACAGGGAGGGCCCCCTGGTCGCAGTCCTTCAGGATAGGGGATTGGGACTCTGGAGGCTGCCTCGGCCGTTCTGGGATGTTCTCTCCCACAACACGTCTAAAACCAATGCGTGGATTCGTTTTCACCCTGACTGGTATCGCCCTCCACCGATACAGATTCCTAAAGTTCCGTTCTCACACTAACCACCTGGGCTTGGCGTCAGACCCCACGGGATGGGGGCTCACTCACACAAGGCCACCCCCACTTCAGACGCCAGCCTGAAGTATTGGGTACCCAGGGTACTCACACTTCTCCCTGATGTGGCTAAAAAACCAGGGGTCCCCGCTCCATCACCCCTTTTCAGGTTCAATAATTTGCTAGGACAGCTGTGAGAACTCAGGAAAAGTTTACTTATGATTGTGTTTATTATAAAGGATACAGCTCAGCCAAGAACAAGGTAAAGGGGGTTTGCATGGGCGCCCATGTTCTCCCTGAGTGTGCGCCACCCCCCACCCAGCACCTCGTTGTGTTCACCAGCCTGGAAGCTTGTTGTTCAGGGGTTTTTATGGAGGTTTCATTACGAAGATATAGTTGATTAAATCATTGACCCCAGTGATTAACTCAATCTCCAGCTCCTCTGCCCTCCGCGAGGCCTGGGGTTGGGGCTGAGCACCAGCTCTAGTCACGCCTTGGGCCACCCCTGTCCTCTGGTGGTCCGGGGACCTCCACCCCGGAGTCGTCTCATTAGCATACAAAAGACACTCTTAGCACTCCAGAGATTCCCGGGGTTTTAGGAGCTGCGTTACCGGGAGCCTGGGACAGAGACAAAGTGTGCAGTCCTTATTAGCCACAGGGGCGCTGGACAATGCAGAGAGAGGGGTGGTACTGCAAGTGACTTCAGCCACGTGAAGGCAGGCCGGACCACGACAGATGAACACAGCACATTTCTTGCAAGGGTCTAGGTAGCTCATAGAGGGCAGAGAAGGTCTGTCGACCCCACAGCTGACAGCCCTAGGCGCCCAGCAGGGGCCTGGTCAGAGTTTACCGATTATGTAAATGACAAGCAAACGGCTGTTTTGCACCGGGTCCCCTGGTTTCTTGTTATTCTCCTCGTTGGTCTCTTTTTGCAGTGAGCATGTTGGCACATCTCGCATTCCGCAGCGGGACAGACAGCAAAAGCCCAGGTTCTCTGTGCTCTGCTCCTCGCGGGAAGGTGGCACGGTGCCCAGGACAGGGGCTCGGAAAGGGGAGAGTGGACCTTGGGTCACAGGAGTCAGAGCTGCCTCGTCCAATGTGGAGACTTTTTTCTGTCTTGGGAACATAGGTTTATCTTATTTTCATGAAGAATTACAGACTTTTTTAAGATCACTCACAAGCAATATCTCTAAGGATCAAAGAAATGTGTAGGGTTATTTGCTTCTACACAAAACCACCCAACACTGCTAAGATTATTTTAAAAATTTGTTTTCCTCCCATCATCTGTCATTTCTTGCTACTGTCAGAGATGATTAGTATCCTTATGTCCCTCTTAATCTGTGGCAGGATGGGGAAGCAAGGTGGGGACCGGGACAGCAGCAACGGGACTTTGGGCACAAGCCTTGGAGGTCTGGAAAGACAGGTTTGAGTTCAGACCCTGGTTCTGCATCTAACCTGCTCAGCTGGTTTCTCAGCCTCAGCCTCACTTCCTCCGTCACTTTCAGAGGTTGAGAGGATCAAGGGAGACACGTCCTCAAAGGAACCGATGACAGTGCGGAGCTGATTCCATAGCAGGAGCTGACGAATGCCGGCTCCCACCTTTTCTCCGACTCTTTTGGACACTCAGATGCATTCTGGACAGTTGGGTGGTGGGAGAAGGCACCTCTGGACCGGCTTGTGTTGGCCTTACACTCAGAGAGCTGCTTATATGCTCACAGTCCGTATCCTTGTCTCCTAATGGTCCCGCGGGCTTGATGTGATGGGTTTCATGATTCTCAATTCTCAGATGAGAAAGTTGAAGCAAAGAGAAGTTAAGGGTCTTACACAGGTCACTAGGCAGGTGGTGATAGAGCCCAAACTGGACGCCGGGTCTCCTGGCCGTCTTCTCCGGCTTTCTCTGTGCCCGGCCCCTCCTTCTGTCTCTCACCTGATAGGCGAGGAGGGCAACCTGTTTGCAGCCCTCATTTCCGCCTGTGCCACCTCTCCTGTCTCTGGCCGTTAGGTGGTCCAGGAGACATGGGCCCCGTGACAGCTCTCTGACAAATGAAAAGCAGCGCACACGTAAGTTCTGCCATTTCTCGGCAATATTTTCATCCCTTTCTCATCCCACTGGGTAGTGTGATGCCTGACACCCTCCTCCGGCCGTCCCCGCCTGGCCAGGGAAAAAGCCACCAGGATCAGAGCTTCTTTTTCCAGATGAAAGGTGCCACCTGCCCCCACCTCGCCTGCTCCCGGGCTGCTCAGCAGACACTGCAGTAACGGGGTGAGTCGCAGGTGCCAGGAGCTTGGTGTCAGGCCTGAACCGGCAGGACGCTGAGCCTTCCTGACAGAAAGCTAACCACGCTTGCTGCCTACACAAGAGAGTTCTTTGTCCTGTTCAGACTTTGTCCTGCTCAGAATTAATGATTTTGAGGATTCCACCACTTCACGCAAGTACGTGGGGGCCCTCAGACAGAGAAACGAGCTCCCCGCTCTCTGCCATGCCGGGCCTCTGGCTCCCAGAGAACAGCTGGAGCTCCTCCAAGAGGCCTGGGGTTGGGGAGGGCCGGGGAAGGGCGATGGTGGCAGATGCCCAGCGGTCCCTGGCTCCCTCAGTCTGCGGCCAGCTGGCTTAGGGCAGCATTTCCATGTCCAGAGAGCGGGGAGTGATAAGAGCTAACTTGAGGTGTGGGGTGCAGTCCTAAGTACTTTATGCATTGTCACCGTTTAATCTTCCCAACAGTGCTATCAGGTGGCTGCTATTGTTATCCCCAATTTCCAGATGAGGAACCAGGTGTCAGCTTGCCCCAGCTAGTGAACTGCAGAGCCAGTTTTAAACCCAGCTGGGCTGGCTCTGAAGGTCAAGTATTAACCACCACACTGTCTGCTTGTTAGAGACAGTGGACTTTAATCCACCAAACCACACTTCCTTGGAAATGTCGACAGTAGGGAAACTTCTCCAAAGAAAACTTGGTTGGGCTCAGTTTCCCTGCCTAGTGTGGTTTCCATGGTGAGGCCCATCACTCTCTGTCTTCCTGAGCTCCGCCCCTCCCCTCCCCATGGAGTACGGCAGACCTCACTGGGCTCAGACCTTCAAACTTCACCCCTTCGTTACCCTACAGGGCTCTCCAGCCTGTCCTGCCCTCCATCCCATGTATTCCATTCAACCACAAATTTTCTCTTATAAGCCATATACCCCAAACCTGCAACAAAGACTGAGAAAGGAAGAGACAGCCCAGGGGCCCCACTAGCTTCCTCTGTGGGGGCAGAGCGTGAGGACACACACCTGATTCCCTTGGGTAAGAACATCTATGGTTGTCTTTCAAACCTTGCCCTAAACCAGGGGGTAGAGCACTTTGGTTGAGGTTCCTTCATAGTATATTGAGCTGCTATTAATATGATGGAGAGGATAGAGTTACATTTTCTGAGATGAAGTCTTTTTTTGCCATAAAAAAATACCAGTCCCAGTGGCTTAAAACAACAGAGATTTCTCACAGTTCTAGAGGCTTACAAGTCCTAGAACAAGGCGCTAGTCAGTGCACTTCCTGGCCAGCACCTTGTCCTCTCTCGTCCTCTCTCTAGTCTTCTCTTTCTTGTCTCGTCTTCTTGAGGCTTTTTTTTCAGGCAGCTGCCTTTTCTCTGTGTCTTCACAGGAAGAGAGAGCGCACACGAGTGCACACTCTCGAATGTCTCTTTTTATAAAGGCGCTAATCCCATTATGAGGACCCCACCCCCATAGCCTAATCTAAACATAATTATCTCTCAAGGGCCCCACCTCCAGGTACCATCACGTTGCGGGTTAAGACTTCAACATATGAATTTGGAGTAAATACAAACATTCAGTCCATAATAAGTGGGAAAGTCTGAGGAAGAGTAAGTTTAGGGGACGGGTACAAGAACTCAGGTAATCTGATCTGGGCATGCTGAGTCTGAGATGTTATCAGGCATCCAGGGGGAGTTGTTGGGTAAGTTTTCATATATGAGAGTTTGGTGTTCAAAGAGGATATCCAATCTGGGTATAGAAATGAAACAGAAACCTGACCTTTCCAAGCCACAGTTTTCTCAACTATTAAATAAGATTCATAATACCTATCTCATAGGGCTGTTGTACTATTTGAATAAGAAAATCGAAATGCTTGGTGATATTTATATAAGCCTGGCTGAAAACATGACGTAGACAGTTTGACTTGGGAAATGGCCCCCCACGTATCGTGTCCTTTGCCACGTCTCTTTCCCCCCAGACCTGGCAGCGTCCTCCTCCTTCTCCACCCCACCCCCATCCGTGTCTGTTTTGTTGAAACACATGGTATGGTGGCTGATAGCTGCATAAAATGTTATCTGCCCCAAGGGATTCGCATGCTAAAAGAAAAAGGAGAAGGAAAAGGGAAAGAGAAGGAGGAAAAATGGCGATATTTTTCAATTAGCAAGGAAATTATAAAATTTACTGTTTTAATTTTTGTCCATATTTTTCTTAAATCTTTCCACATCAATGTCTACATAAACCTTTAGTATATTCATTTTGTATGTATATATTTATATATCTTATATTTAGTATATTTGAATATTTGATTTAGATATGTATATTAAGAGAGAGAGAACTACCATAGATCACACATCACTGTAAGTTTAGAACTACTGTGCTAAAGGAAAAAGACACTCATTGTGGGTTCTCTGCCATCATGTATCAGCTGGTTAGATGGATGAGGTGTCTGACAAAAATGATCACCTCCTAACCTCTGTGTAGTGCTGGTTCTACCAATGAGCAAACTGGGCTGGGAGAGTCTCAATGGCTGAGCCTCAGCTTGGACAATCAGGGAGGCCAAGGACAGGTGAGGGGAATGAGAACTGAAGTAGATGATGTGGCCCTAATTGGTGTGGTTCAGTGGGTTGGGGGTCGTCCCACAAACTGAAAGGTTGCCAGTTCAATTCTCAGTCAGAGCACATGCCTGGGTTGCAGGCCATGTCCCCAGGTGGGGGCATGCAAGAGGCAACCTATCAATGTTTCTTTCGCATGTCAGTGTTTCTCTCTCTCTCTTTCTCCCTCCTTTTCCCTCTCTCTAAAAATAAATAAATAAATAAATCTTTTTTTTTTTTTTTAAGAAAAGAAAAGAAATGGTTGACGTGGCTCTGTAGGTATCCAGAACCAAGAAAATCCTTCTGGACAATGTCAGGAAAGTTGGTGTAGGACTATGCCTGAGCCAGCCAAGAACCCATGGGGTGGGGTGGAAGGAAACTGAAGATGCTGTCAGCAGAGAGGATGGAACCCTGATTATATCCCCACTGAATATTGCAGCTATCAAGCACATAAGCCATTGGGGTGCCAAGCGGGAGCAAAAATCCAAAAGCAATAGCACATTCCTGGTTGTTAAGAGACATTAGCCCTGACCCATGCATTGCCCCAGTGCAGACCTTCATTGTACCGCACTGTGGCTACGACAATGGTTGTCTAAAGTAACTCTGTCTCTTTGCCCAGATCAGTGTATCTACCTCCTCTGGGCACCCACATCACTCTATATTCTAAGGGCATTTATCTCACTCTGCATCAGAATGTGGTGTTTTGGAAACATGGCTCGTCTCCACAACTCCATCACCAACAACTTTAAAGTAGCTCCCCTACATGTCAGACCTGCCCTGAGGAGGGGGAACAGAAGGCAGGCTGTAAGTGGGAGTTCAGGAGAGCAAGCTGGCAGGAAGGAATCTGCCCGTGGGCAGCGGGGCCCATGCCACTAGGCTGGGCTCGGGGCTGGGTCTCATCCCCTTAAAGGCAGCTTCCCAAAAAGGCAGGACCTCCATCAAGGAAAGTGAGACAGGTTCCTGAAATGGAACTGAGGGTGAGCTTATGTGAGCAAATTGGACATAGCAGATGAAAGAATCAGTGAACTTGAAGACAGACCAATAGAAATTGTCTAAATATACATAAAGAGGGAGAAGAAGGGTATAAGGGACAAAATAGAGCAGCCAAGAACTGTGGAACAATATAAAATGGTCTAACATACATATAGTTGGAGTCCCAGAAAAAGAAAAGAGAGAGAACAGGGAAGAAGAAATATTTGAAGAGATAATGGCCAAGAATATTTGTGATTGTGTAAAGTAATGAAAGACAACAAACCATGGATCCAAGAAGCTCAGAGAACCATAATCAGGATTTTAAAAAAAGAAAACACTTAGACCTATTTATCATGGTCAAACTGCTGAAAACCAAAGATAAAGAGAAACTCTAAAAACAAACAGAGAAAAAAATAATGCTAGCCTTCCCATCACAAGTACTTCTGAATACTCATTAAGGAAATATATTCTCAGGGGACAGGGTCAGGGAGTACAGGAGGGGTCAAATGCATTAATCCACCCTAGCATTTCTGTAGTTTTCTGGGTAAGTGTATTCTCTCCTCTACATTGTATCAGGAATTTCTGCCACCTGATTCCATTCAGTACAGGATACAGATGGCATCAGATAACCCACTGAGAAAACAGAACCACACCCGGATGATCTAGCTTGTACTTCGGATCTAGAATCCATGTTAATCAATCTGGCCCAGTTTGAGATTGTTTTCTTTCCTCTCCAATCTAACACCTTACTTTACATCCCCACATTTCCCAGATTCCTGAAAAGAAATATTTTTTTAAAAGGGCGGCTGTCTTGGTGTGGAAGTCCACTGTTTCAGAATCAAACCCTGTGTTTTTCTCTGTGGGACATGCCGACGTCTGACTCTAGAAGAGACTGGGAGACGAGAGAGGTGGTCAGTGTGCGATCAGGAGCACGCAGGCTCTCACAAGGCAAGATCAGCCTTATCCAACAGGGAGAGCGAGCTGCTTCTGCTGGGGAGGGAGGCTCAGTGAGGTCTGAGGTCAGTCATCAGAATCATGTAGCCCAGTTCACAGGGTCCTAATCTCTGCCAGTCAGTGCTCTCACCCATAGGAGACCCGATGAATCTGTGAACTTAACCTCGGTCATAATTCAGCAACCTACAGTGTCAGGTTCCGTTTCTGATTTCAGCTGGGTTGTGCCTGAAGCTACAGGCTACCTACAGACCCCCAAAGCTCACTGATGTACCACTCTGGCTGTTTTTGCCAGAGCTTCTTTCAGGATACTCAGGGCCCCTGATTTTCCTACTGCGCCTTGAGTCAAGAATTTAAACCCTAAGTTTGTAATTTTGTTGGTTAATCTTTCCACTTCAGGCAGAGGAAAGCATCTTATTCTACTGTCTTTGCATTTGTTAAACCAACATAATCCACTATTAGCAACTCTGCCCGTCAAACTCTTACCTTTAATAGCTACTTCACTCTAGGCAACCACGGTGGGTAATTAAGACATTTTGCTACTGCATGCTGGCTACTGCTGTCGCAGTTTGTAATGGTAACGTGTTCCCCCATCTTCCTCGCTGAGTTTAAGCAATTTGATATGATGTGCTTTGGTGTCATTTCTTCTTTTTTTTTTTTTTTTTTGCTTGGCACTTCTTTTGTTGGGCTCCTTGGATCTGTGGATTTAAGACATTTTCAACCATTATTTCTTGTAATATTCTTTCTGCTCCCTCATCCCTTCAGGGACTCCAATTGCATCTATATTTAGCTACTTTAAGATGTCCAATGTGCCATTCTGGATTTTTTCCCTGTGATTTTTTTCTCTCTGTGTTTCATTTTGGATAGTTTCTATTGCCTTATCTTCAAGTTCACTAATAGGTTATTCTGTGTGGCTAATCTTCTGTTAATCCCATCCAGTGTGTGTATTTTTCATCTTAGAGATTTAATTTTTTCTTTTGGCACTTCAAATTAAATTTGCATTTTAAAAATATGTACTCCATCCCTTCTGAGATATTTAAGCATCTCTACCTGTGCAAACATATGGATTATAGCTATAACTACTGTTTTAATATCCTTTTCAACTACTTTTATCATCTTGCGTCATTTCTGGGTCTGTTTCTATTGATTGATTTAAAAAAATTTTTTTTATTGTTGTTCAAGTACAGTTTTCTGCCTTCCGCCCCACCCCCAACCCCTCCCTCCCCATTTCCACCCCCATCTATTGATTGATTTTTATCCTCATTATGATCTCTATTTTTTTCTTCTTTGCATACAATTTTTTTATGTGCCAGACATTGTGAATTTCTACGTTTTTGGGTGTGAGACGCATTTAGATTCTTCTAAATGTTCTTGAGCTTCATTCTGGGATGTGGTTTAGATTCATTAAAAACATTTTTTTTTAAGATTTTTTAAAATTATTATTTTTTTATTTATTTTTAGAGAGAGTGGAAGGGAGAGAGACAGAGAGGGAGAGAAATAGCAATGTGTGGTTGCCTCTCACATGGCCATCACTGGGGACCTGGCCCGCAACCCAGGCATGTGCCCTGACTGGGAATCGAACCGGGACCCTCTGGTTCCCAGCCCGCGCTCAATCCACTGAGCTACACCAGCCAGGGCTGTTAAAACCATTTTTATCCCTTTGAGATTTACTTTAAAACTTCATTAGGTGGGACAAGAGCAGCCATTTCCTGGGGTTAATTTTGCTCCACTGCTGAAAGCAGTCGTCCCTCAGTGTCTTCTGGGAATGCTTCCAGGACCCCCCAAGGATACCAAGATCTGAGGACGCTCAAGTCCATTACAGAAAATGGCTAAGTATTTGCATATAATCTATGCACATCCTCTCGTATACTTGAAATCATCTCTAGATTATTTATAATACCTATTGCGATGTAAATGCTATGTAAATAGTTGTCATTCTGTACTGTTTAGGGATTAATGACAAGAAAAAAGTCTGTACATGTTCAGTACAGATGTGACTATTGTCGGCCTAACTACATAGTACACATCAGCAACAACATAACATTTTCTCTCAAATAATTTCAGCCTGCTGTTGGTGGAACCCTTGGATGCAGAACCCACAGAATGATGCTGCACCATGAATGATGAGGTGGTGTGTGTTTGTTTGTTTACTGTGGCTGATGGAAATACAAACCTTTCTTGGCCCTGTGTAAGCCCTAAAGATGTTTCCCTCTGTTCTTTCAGAAGTTCTTTTAAAAGGAACAGAGGGAACTCCCTGGAACTATCTGGGCTCAGATAGTTCCTCACATACATGTGCTGGTCAGTACTCAACTGAAGGCTCAAGGAGAGAATTTTCAGAGCCCTGGACAGGCTCTTCAATTTCCGGAGGCGTCTCTCCACACAGTTGTATCAGCCCTGCGAATCCTGTGCACCGTGACCTCCCTGGGCCTGCAGCTAGACCTCCGCTCAGAGCAACTGTCAGGCTCCACCGGGGCTCTGTCTCCCTGCAGCCTGCTCAGGCAGTAAGCGGGGGTAATTCTAAGATTCCCCTCATTTCTTTCCCTTCTCTCCCTGACCAACGCCCTGCACCTTCTAATCGTCAAAGTCTGAGAACCATCATTTCACATACTTTGTTCAGGTTTTGAGCTGTCTCAGGTAGTAGGGTAAATCTGGTCTCTGTTACTCTATCTTGGCTGGAAGCTGAAGACTTTTTATCTTCAAATGGGCAGCTAACCAGCCCCAAATATGAGAGCCTCCTACCTGCAGCCCCTTCCAGGTCCAAAACACTGTGTCAGACATTGTTTAGTTGCAGAAAACTGAAATCACACTACACTTTAGCCATTTTAAGCAGAAAAAGTAATTTATACAGGAAATTTGGGTGCTTACAAAATTGTTAAATGGGCTGAGGAGTAGGCTCTAGCTTCAGCCTTCAGGAATGACTCCCCAGGAATAAAACCACTAACCGAACTTATCAGGGGAGCTGTTTTCCTGCCTCGGGAAGGAGGCTGGGGCACATGAAGCTGCCCCTGGAGCTGTTTACTTTCAAAGCACAGCACAGCTTGACATCCAGGGATCAGGAAGTTACCATCCTCTCAACAGCCTCTCAGCTCCCACGAAGTTAGTGGCTAGACAAACTAGCAAGTCTGGCTGTCTCTGTTGCTGCATCTCTCTCCCTACGCCCAAGAAGCTGCCACCCAGCGCTGGCATTTGGCTGCAGGGAAGCCTAACCATCCCCACAACTGCGTCAGCCCAGGAAGTACAAGACCGGCTCTGCCTCCCCTTGTTGAATGAGTGCATCTCATTGGTAAAACTGAATTTGCATCCAGATCCCTAAATGCAAGGGAGTCTGGGAAATGTAGTTTTTTAACTTCTGCCTCCACAGTTCAGGATGGTGCACCTGCAGGGAGTTGAAGAGGGTGCCAGGTGACAATCAACACTCGGTAAAAAAGAGGCTGACCCAGGAATGGGATGAATGTAGGAGGTTGGACTAAACTGCACAGGACCATGAATTCTCAGGACAAAGCTGGATGCCCATTTACCTTGCATCCTGATAATAGTCCCTTTATATGGAATTTAGAAATCTGAAACATCCTCATGGTGGTGATGGGGAAGTCTCTGGGCTGTGGAGAGTGGCACTCAATGAATGCGGGAAGTGTCCCCGAGATGGAGGGCCTTCCCCATGGGCTGGTCCCCACGTCCTCACCTGGCGATAGCACAAACAGAGACCCCTGTGTGCAGCCATGTCCATCAGCAAAAGGAATTAGGGTGACAGTGTTAGTAACAATTCCCTAGTCTCTTGTCTGAGCAGTGACACTGGGAGTTAGCAACCTGGTGTAAGTACCAGGCTTGATTGGAAAGGGATTAGAAAGGAAGAAAAGCAACCCCTGAAGCAAAGGGAACACCCCACAGACATTTTACTGATGGCGTGCTTACTTGTACTAAGCCTGACCCTTATCTGGGTTCAGCAATAGTCTGGAGGCCCTGAGGAAACCACAACCCACTAAATCATTTGCAAATTTACTTCCTTGAAATGTTTTCCGGAGTCCATATTTTAAAAAAATTCTCTTTAGGGTTCTATGATTTTTAAAAGTCAAGAGTTCCTGGGGTGACCACCATTTAAAATTCTCTATTTTCTTTTCATTTTTCTTTCTTTCTTTTTGTGCCTTTGCAAAGCATATTGTCTCAGTGTTTTTTTAAACTATTGCTTATTAATGTTACAATGGTGTATAAACATGCTCATTTTCTTTCTTTTTCGAATAGATTTTATTTATTTTTAGAGAGGAGGAAGGAAGGGAGAGAGGGAAACATCAATCAGTTGCCTCTCACGTGCACCCCAACTGGGGACCGAACCTACAACCCTGGCATGTGCCCTGACCGGGAATCAAACAAGCAACATTTTGCTTTATGGGACAACACCCAAAAACTGAGCCGCACCAATCAGGACCATGCCCATTTTCAAGCCATGAAAACTGAAGCTCAGGAAACCTGGATTTATTCTCATTCCAAATTAAGTAGGCGCTTGAGACACCATTTAGCCTGGAATCTTCTGGGTCCCCTGGCCTTCACTTAACCCATTGAATCACACAACCTGCAGGCAAACAGTCTCCTATTTGATCCCCCACCGCCTGTCGAGACCAGTTTTAGAAGCAGAACACAGGCTTCCTCTTCCAGTCTTGCTTACTGTAAGTTAGGGGAAGCCAAAGGGCCACCTTTATATGCCAGGGCCGTTCAGAGGAAGGCAAGATGAGAATGACTAGCCTGAGTCAGGGAAGCTTCTCGGTAGAGGTGAGCCTTTGAGCTGCTTGATGTTTACTTGCCACCATCATGAAGAAGAAAGGGCTGAGTGCTCAGGATGAAGACGTGGGGCAGAGCTCAGAGGCTGCAGAGACCAAGGAAACCGGCATTCCCTGAGCACATACTCTCCTCCTGAAACCCACTAATCATCACAGCCCCAGAAGGCTGAGATACTGTTTTCTCCGGTTTATCCATATGGAAACTGAGGCTCAGAGAAGTAAGTAGCTTGTCCAAGGTAATACAGCCATGCATCGTGATAAAAACAAACAGAAAAACTGCATGAAATGAAGAAAAAAAAGTAGAACACTTTAAAAATGTAATCCAGGAAATGTAGACTTGTTCATATATACCTATTTTATTCTTGTTAGTGTTCCTGTCACTCTTTAGTAAAATATTACCTCCTAAGTTTTAGAATTTGAAATTGGTATTTCATTGCTATAGTCATAGTGATAGTAAAGATATCACGGAAAATTGCATTGAAACATAATCCAGGACTCTTACCTTACACCATACGAATATATAAAAATAACTCTGAGTGGATCAAAGATCCAAACATATGAGCTAAAACTACAATACTCTTAGAAGAAACATGAGGGAAATGCTTCATGACATTGGATTTGGCAATGATTTCTTGGATATGGCACCAAAAGCACAGGCAACAAAGGAAGAAATGGATAAATTGGACAATATCAAAATTTTAAAATGGTATCCAAAGATTCAATCAACAGAGTAAAAAGGCAACCTACAGAATGAGAAAATATTTGCAAATCATATACCTCATAAAGGGTTTATATTCAGAACATGTAAGGAAGGTTTACAACTCAACCACCAAAAAAATCAAATTTACAAAATGGAAAAAGGACTTGAATAGACATTTTCCCAAAGATATACAAATGGCCAAGAAGCACATGAAAAGATGCTCCACATCACTAATTATCAGGTAAATGCAAACCCAAACCGCAGCGAGATGCTACCCCATACCCATCAGGGTGGCTACCAGAGGTGGAGGAGTGGGTCCGGGAACAAGCATCGGCGAGGATGTGGGGCCCTGGAGCCCGTGTGCACTGTGAATGTGAACTGGTGCAGCTGCTGCGGAAAACTGTATGGTGGTTCCTCAAAAATTAAAAATAGAATTGTCACGGGATCCAGCAATTCCACTTCTGTATATATCCAAAAGAACTGAGAGCAGGATATTGAAGGGATATCAGTTCACCTCTGTGAGCAGTATTAGTCACAATAGCCAAAGGTAGAAACAACCCAAGTGTCCGCTGACAGCTGAACGGATAAACAAAATGTGGTGTACACATACACATACAGTGGAATACTATTCAGCCTTCAAAAGGAAGGAGACTCTGACACGTGCTACCACATGGATGAACCCCGAGGGCATTATGCTAAATTAAGTGAGCCAGTCACAAAGAGACAAGTACTGTGTGATTCCACTTACGAGGTACTTGGAGCCGTCAAGTTCTCTGAGACAGAAATAGAGTGGTCGTTCCCAGAAGCTAGGTGATGGGAGAACAGGAAGTTGTAGTTTAATGGGTGTGGAGTTCCAGTTCTGCAAAAATGAAAAAAGTCTGGGAACTCGTTGCACCACAGTGTGAATGCACTGACGCTACTGGTTTGTCCGCTTAACCTGGTTGAGATGGTACACTTTATGTAAGATGTATTTTATCACAATTTTGAAAAATATAACCTATACATGTCATTTAAAATAATTCTGAAAAGGTGTTACTTGGGAAATTATTTCAAATATTTTAGCACTAAACAGGCTGACTACTAAATTTTCATTTCTCATAAGTTGGCTTAATGTAGTGTGACTCTGAGAACCTCTACTTTCTCTTTTCTTGGTTTCTTAAGAGATGAAAGAGGTTGCGATGTATAGCGGAAAGATGGTGGGTCAGGGTCAAAAGACTGGTTATAATCCCAGCCTCACCCCCCACCCTGACGGGAGAGGCAGGTCCCTCTAACTGAACTTGACGGAGGCCTTAGTTATCTCCCTCAGACTGCCCTCTAAGTGACTCTAACATTTGCCTTCATAACTCTGAGTTCTGCCCAGGGAACCTCCCACTGTGTGCCAGAGGCCACACCACACCTAACCACACTGTCATTCCCACACCCACACCCTTTGCTCCCAAAACAGCTTTACTCTCTGAATGATAAGTTATTTGTGGCAGACCAAGAAGCCAAAATAAGCCTGTCACGCACTTGTCACTGGGGTTCCACTGAAGGGAGGTGAGGATGTGGGAGGAAGCAGGCGGGCTGTCATGAAGACCAGGGAGAGCCAAGCTTCTGCCGTGGCTCAGTTCTACTGTGTGATCTCGCATGAGCCACTTATACTTCATTTGTCTCCACTGTCTCCTCAGTATTCATTCATTCATTCATTCATTCATTCATTCATTCATTCATTTGGCAAGTGCATACTGAATAAGTGCAAAGGGGAGATGGTCTTTCTGAACAGCTGGTTATGGCAAGCTTTCTCTCTCTCAGGGGTGTCCAACCTGTGGCCCGTGGGTCACATGTGGCTCAGGATGGATGAATGTGGCCCAACACAAAATCATAAATTTACTTAAAACATTATGAGATTTTTTTGTGATTACGTGTCACAATGTATTTAATGTGTGGCCCAGAGATGCCAAAAGGTGGGACACCCTTGCGTCTCTGTCATCCCATTGAATAATATGGGTAGATTTTGAGGAAAGAACTTCACTCCGCAGTCACCAATGAGGAAGCCGGGACTCAAGAGGCTAAAGGAACTTGCCTAAGAGGAAGCATGCTTGTCAGCAAGTGGAATCAGAACTCAAACCCATGCTTATCTAATTCCAAACTTTGCTCTTGCCACCACACCGTGCTGCTTCCTGTCACCTGCCAGGCAGTCTCCAAACATGAGTGGCCTCTAGGTGCTCACTGGTCAGTGGACGACGCCCTGGGAGTTGATGAGAAGAACCACAAAGATGCCCTCGCAGTGTGCCGAGGCCCCGAGGAGGGGAGCAGGGAGCTGGAAACATAGAGCTAACGGTACCTCCCCTGTGTGAAGGCCAGGGAATGGACCACATTGGTTCATGGAGTTTTCCAGTTCTGGGACTTGTGACTCAATGCCTCAAGGATGCTCATGGTCTGAAGAATTGCTATCCAAAGTGTGGCCCATACACTGATACCTTGGCACCCTGAGGAGCTTCTTAGAAACGCACAGTCTCAGGCCCCAGCAGACCTACCAAATCAGCATCGACATCTCGGCCGCATCCCCAGGTTCTCGTTGCTGCCGCTTCTCTGCTGGATAGTCTCACGCCCTTGGCCCTTCGGCCCCCGCCCCCAGATGCTCTTGGAGCACAATCGTCCCTGGGTCCCCAGGCCAGGAGCTACCTGTTCTCCACCGTCATGTACTCCCAGGGCCTCTGTCTCCCCGCCTGCTGAGGGCAGTGAGCACTGGCTTGAATCTACTCACTCCTCCCTAGGAGCATGAGGTCTTCAGGTAACATCTGGTAGTGCTCACGGCTTGCTCAGAGACCTCAATATTGCTTGGCTCAACCAAAAATAAATTGGAAAAGAAAATTGAACATTGCATCAATTTGGAGCAAGTTTATAAATTCTGCAGCTAAGCAATACCAATAGAAAATGATAGATCGCTGTAGAGCAGGGCATCCCTGCAGTGATGTATAGTCACATTAGCTGAAATACCGTATTACATGATTCTGCTTTATTACCAGTGTTGGTGGCAGACAGAAAAACAGATTACACTTGAGTTCAAATCGATAGGAACTTTATTTACTGGCCTTTTAAAAACATATTTCTGCACTTTATAAAAACATACGGTAGGTGCTATTGATAGAGCTTGTCTGCTTGTTAAAAAGCAATTTGCCCAAAACGAGGCTTTTAAGCTGTAATTTATGGCATTACCTTTTACCTCCTTTCTCAGGGTTCTGTTCTCCTGGCTGTGCTCTGACGACTTCCTCAGATTTCTCTTGCCTTTAATTTTCTCTTCTACTAATCATCTCCGAAAACTCTGAGCTCCCCAGGGCCTTGGAGGAGGAAGGAGAAAGGAGTAGCATCTTCTCCCAGTGAGGCTGGGCTCCCTCCCAAAGCTCACCTTCTATCCTCAGCCCCATTCTGTTGTTCTGGTTTTGAGGGGCTCCTGTGGATTCAGGAGTCCTGGCCTCTCCCTCCTGCAGCTTCTCACACCCATGGACCCTCCTCTGGCCTTTCTTCCCTGTGCCCTGATTTCCAACCATCCTGTGGAGCTGGCAGATGGACCATGCTTTACAGCTGTGCAAACTTAGGCTCCCAGAAGTCAAACCCAGGTTGTCTGACTCCAAGTCAAGTCGTTTTTGAGGCTGGAAGGTGTGTGTGGCAGGAAGCGGGGCTGTGGGCATGCAGAACGCCAGTGCGGGGCTGGGCTCTCTGGGAGACCATGAGCCCCCTGGGGAGACCAAACCACCAACCACGGGAGGCACTTCTCAATGGCACCATCACACAGTGACTGACCCTAGTTACTGGGAGTGCGAGAACGCATGGCAGGTGGGCAACAGATGGGGAGGCTTCTTGGAGGAGTGAGGACTTGAGCTCCGCCTTGAGGGATGGCTGTGGTTGGCCCCGGTCAGGCAGGAGAGGAGCAAGGTGACAGGACTCCCTGCAGAGGGGACAAGGTGAAGGGGTGCATCCCAGCAAAGCTGAGCCCAATATGCTTCTGACCGGGAGGAGAGGATGCCAGGCTGTGTCCCGGGGGAAGTGAGCAATGAGCCCCATGGACACGAAGGGTGTGGTGGCAGAGGACCCCAACACCCGGCAGGGTTGAGAGTAGATGAGAATATTATGGAAATACGGGGTTAGGAAGATTTGTTCCTGGTGGGAAATATGGGGACTCAGAGGAAGTGTCCCCAGCTGTGCCAGTGGCCCTGGGCAGGCAGCATGGCCCCACTCAGCAGGGCTCCAGGTGGGTGGGCTGGCGGTGGGCAGCCTGGGCGGCCACCTCGGCCAGAGCCCCAGCCTCAGAGCAGGGGCCGAGACTGTCGGTTCTTCCTTGGCTCACCCTATAGCAGTGTCCGCGGAAGACAGACACGTGGGAAAGACAATTCAAATAAAGTAGTGGAAAGCAATGAAACTCAGGGTGCTAACCCCCTCTTTACTGTTGTCACTGTCGCTAGTACTGCATTTTTTTAGTATAAAGGTTATAGTGAAAAGTTAGTCTCACACTTAGCTCCACCTCTCCAGCAACCCGTGCGCCGCCCCGCCCCCCGCCGCACCACCTTCACGTGTGTGCATCCTCCAGAGATAGTCTGGAGTCTTCTTCTAAAGAAAATGAAACCGAAAGTGTTTCGGTCAGAGAACATCATAAAAGTTCATTTGGTAAAATATTCTCAAAATATATTAGGAATTTTCTCACAACTCGGGAGGATTAAAATAAAGAAATACAAGTCCCAAGGAGTAAAACAAAGGGTGAATTGCAGTCGGACTAACAAGCTCATTCCCAGCTTGGCTGCCCTTGACTTGAGCAGCACCCCCCGGGGGCACCCCTGGCGCCCCCTTCCAGCCTCTGCTTCTCTCACAAGGCCCCCGCGGCAGCTGAGAGCTCTGCTGACTGCACCCTCCACAGGGACCTCCGCGCCTGCCTGAGGGGTCCCGCCTGCTTCAGTCTGCCCAGGGCTGTGAATGTGGCCCAGGCACCTCCTCCCCAGGTGGCCCCTCGTGCTGCCAGGTGAGGAGTGGGGGGCCTGGACTGTCGCACAGAGTGGCCAGTGCCCCCGCCCGCTGCTCTGGGGCAGGAAGGCTGACCGGGCGCTGGAGCCTCCCCCAAGGGCTGCCAAGCGCCAGGGCCTTGCCTGGCTCTGAACAGAAAGGGGTCCCGCCTCTCCCTGACCCGGTGTCTTGGCCTAGACCTGAGACCCCAGACTTGGAAAGTGCTGAATACTTTGTCGACACGACTCCACTGAACCCTAAAACTCCACGAAGTAAATTTCCTGAGCTGGAAGCGTTGTTTCCAGCTCAGGAAATTTAAGAAACCCTCAAAGTCCCGCTGCTATGGACCGATAGTCGGCATGCTCAGACACCGAGAAACCACATGCCAGGTTCCGACGGCCGTGGGCTGCATTAAGTAGCCTCCTGGTCACCAGCCTGGGTTTAGGAGTGTCTTTTACATGTTCCAGAAATGTGGTGGCTTACAGGCAGAGAAGGGGAAACTGTCGTCAGATTGTGGGTCAGGACGTCTTGCTGATTCCTCACAACCGGGTAGCCAGGCTCCCTGTCGGAGTCCACGGCAGGTGGCCGCTCTGGTCCCGCAGGTCTTGTCTATGTGCAAAGTGCAGGAGTGGGCAGTGCTGGCATCTAACAAGGGCTCATCCGCAGCAGCGGTCTGCGTCTAGTAAGGGCTTTGTTATTGAAGAAATTACTGATAAATGAATGAGTGAGTGGGAAAATGCAACTTCCCTCCTGAACTATAACTCTGCATTCATGATGCCTAAGGATTGCTGAGAAGAAGCGGGGCTGACTCCTCCGAGGGGACGGATCCATCAGCTCTCTGCACAGCATGCGACCAGGGACTCAGGAGGCAGACAGAAGCTTGGAGGGACCTACGAACTGACAGAAAAAGCAATTCCCAGCCTCAGGGGCTCCCACATTCCTGCCTCCTGGCTTGTGCCTAGGACGTGGGCTGGCTTCCCCAGAGATGCTGGGGCACACCAATGAGGAGCCCTCGTCTGCATGCACCAGTACTGGCTTCATCAGAAAGTCACTAGTGTGACCAGAGCAGCTTCTGTAGCAGCAATATGGCACAGGCCAGAGACGGAAGACAATGCCCGAAGGCTGTCCCTCTATGTCCTTCTAAGCTAGGCATCGTCAGAGCATTTTTTTTTTAACTCTGAGACTAGAGACTTCGTTCAGTTCCTTTGCTTCAGTGAAGAGGCAGAGTCAGCTTCCTGGAGGGGAAGAGAGGGAGGGACCACAGCTGTGTCGTGTGCTCAGCCAGGGGCAGACACACGGGGACGGGCAGCTGGCATAACTGCCTCAGCACTCATCTCATGCAAAAGAACGTTGCCAGCCTGGTTTTGCGTTTGGTCTCAGAGGAAAAGGGAGGGTGCCGGGGTCAGCCGGATCTGGGCGTCAACTCTGGATCAACCCAGTGTGGCCCTGGGCAAGTCACCTAAACTCACGGAGCCTCAATTTCCTTGCCTGCCAAGGGAGAAATGAGACAGCTAGCCTCGCAAGATCACTGCAAAGATTAAATAAGATGATTCACATAAAGTATTCAGTATTCATAAACTTTCCATAAGTAAGGACTATCTCACTAATTAGCATCAAGCGAGGATGATGCACACATCATGGGGCATGGCAGTACCTGTTTTCATTACTATCTCAATCTCCACTGGACTTGCCAAATTGCCGACGCTCCATTCTCTCTTCCAGGTAGTGTGCGCTTCATTCAGGAGAGTGCGGCGAGCTCTGTGTTAGGTGTGACCTGATAATTTCTGACAGTAAACGTCATTGTGACTCAGGACAGAACAGCAGAACAGCACAGCAGGGTGGGGCTTCCCAAAAGAGGTAAGCCTGGCTACACCTTGACAGATAGGTGAGCACAGAGTCAAGGGAAGGCTTTTCAGACCAAAAAAAAAAAAAAAAAGCAAACAGGGGAATAGGATGAGCCAAGACACAGAGGCAAGAATTCACATAGGAGGATGCAGCAACATGAGGAGAGGACATTGGGAAAAGACAGATGGCGTGGAATTGAACTGGTCATTGTGAACTGGGGACAAGTGAGAACCACGCTCAGAGGAGAAAGGAGGTCGGAAAGCACCCAGGGCTTAGGGGGGGAGGGTGTCCGAGTCTCGGGGATGGACGCCAAGCTCTCCCTTTGTCCTCTCCTGGCCTTCTCAGCAGTCCTGAAACGGGGGCATCTCATCAGCAGGCTCTTCCCCGATGAACCTCTCTCCTGGAGACATAGCTGTAATTTGCACTTGCTTCCACCTAATAGCCAGTATACTCCCCTATCCCACTGGGATCAGAGAACACAGTCCTGACATTATAATAGGCTCAGCGTAGAAGGAAACGCTCTCATCCCTTGTGGTGACAGCGGGCTCCAAGCTCTGCCAGGTAGCTTTCGCAACTTTCCAGTCGTCCTTGTCTTATTAATTAGGAGAGCCTACCTCACAGAGTGGGGGCACGAATCTCAGATAGCAGCTCTTCAACCTTCATAACTGCTTCTAACTAGGTGGTAGAACCAGGTGCATTTCGTATTCATCGTGAGGAGGCCCTGGCATTTGAGATCTGCGTACGTGCGAGCCCTCTCTGCAGTGTGGGAGCAAGAGGGCCACCTGCGATGGGACGCAGAGGGGCATTTTCCACATGCCTCTTCAATTACCTCCACGCTCGCTGACTCCTCAGCCCTTGAGCCAAGCTATGGTCACCCAACCGCACCCCCGGCCCCTTTCTCAGATCCAGGGATGTATGTCCAAGTGTCAGGGAGCCTTTGCACTTCAACACAAGTATTTGTGAATGCCGGAGCTGAGAACTGGCAGAGACTTCCCCTTCTTCTTGCATTCCACATCAATAGTATACAGTAATCAGAGTTTAAGCCGCCCAAGATGAAATAATTGCTTAACAATCATATAAGATGAAATGATTCCACCAATGACAAGGAGGCCCGCGGTACACAGAGCAGATGCATGCAGTGTACCATATTATAATGCGCTAATACAAGACTGACAGCTCAATAATAGGAGTGAGCAGCAATTCAGCCTGTAATTCCAAACCAAATGTGAGGCTGTCCACAGAACTCAAATCCTTGCAGGCTGCAAAATTAGAGGTAACACCACGCAAGGTTCAAGACGACTCATTAGCAGGTTGGCAGAGTGTTTCAGGAACAAATTTGTCTGTCGGAGGAACTAATTTTGTGCCACCTTCAGCTCAACTTTTCATGTGTGCAGATCCTGCCTTCCCTGGAGAGGAAGGTGGGGTGGAAGTTTGAGGTCTGGTCGTGCCCCTGGGGACCCAGGGAGGTCATGGGTGTCAGCTTTGGAGCAGCCTGTGTTGGCTGAGTAATCTGGGTGTGTAAGGGTGTGCTGTGGGGCCAATAGCGGTGACTCTGACGAACACTATTCAGACCAATGTCAACGTGAAAGAGTGAAGAGAGACACCCCATGGGTTCATAGGGGCTGTTTTCACATCAGCAAGGATTTGGAATAAGGGTGCAGTTGAGGGTGTGATAAGGATCCTTCTGGGTCTTGAATTTCTGAACCTCTAAATAGTGTCAAAATCCCTGCTTTGTATAGCTAGCTGCCCCCACCGTGTTACCAGGACTTGTCTGAATCAGATACAGTAAGACACACAGACATGACAATGACTGTCAGGAAGGAAGCAGTTTATACTCACATGTCCCTAGAAGCCGGAGGCACAAAGGCCACCCCGGGCCACCTGGGGAGGCACGAGGGTCGGTCAGGGGGCAGAGGGAGCCAGCGGAAAACTGGGCGAAAGTCTTTACTACAGTTTCCCAGGAAAGAATGGGTGAGTCAGGGGCAACAGGCTGAGGCTTGGACGGTTTGAATAACTTTAGCAGCAATAGGGGCATAGGGGGGCTGTCCCTGGTTGTCTGTGCCGCCCAGGCAGGTGAGAGGAGCCAAGTGTGAGAGCTGACCAATAAGGCGGTGGAGGCGTAAGGACTGCGTGCGTTGTGGGCTTGCCTAAGGAAGGCTTGCTCTGCTGGCAGGAACTAGCTGCTTCCAAGAGGGACAACCTCCCTAGAGTCAATGAAACCCCAAGATGTCCCAAAATTCAGAATAAAAAGACACAACACACTTTCGTAGTCCCACACCATTAGCTGCCTCCCACTTTCTGCCCGTCGGGCACCGCAAGACCCCTGCCGCAAACAGGCCACAGTGGCCACACCGTCTGCACCTGAGGATGAGCCGCGTGTGTTCCCCAAGGCCCTCCCAGCCCTGGACCTGCAGGATTGGAAGGACGGCTCCCAGCAGCCTCTGACTGGGGCTGCCAGGTGCGGACAGCACCGGCCACGGCCACGCTTGCCGCAGAGTGAGACTCAGAAACCCTGCTCCTCTCGGTGCCGACAATCCCGAGCCCCTGGGAATGCCCAGCCTTGAATGAGACAGGCAAGGTCTCTGCACTCAGTGAGCATTCAGTCAGGTGGGGGTGGGGGGGCGCAGACAGGAGAAAAGCAAGCAAATAACTATGGCTGCTGTGTGAGCCCAGTCAGATGGGCTCTGGCCCTCTCTGCCTTGAGGCCCACAGGCTGGGAGACTGCACACCAGGCACGCCCTCCATCAGAGGCCAGGGGGCTGCTGCTGCCCTCGGGGACCAGGTGGGCCTCCTTCAGGACTCAGGGGGCCACCAGTGGGATCCAGCCAGGTCAACAAAACACCACTGTAAGGACTGAAAACAGAGGGGATTTAAAGCAGGGAGCTATCATGCAAGTGATAGGAGGTCTGAGAAGCTGGAAGAGGATGGGAGGCAACCCCAAAATTAGCATCACGAGAAGGTCACTATTACCGCAGGCTAGAGGGACAGCGGGAGGATGTGGAGTTAGCAGAGTCAAGGGTCAGTGTCGCGGGAAGACACAGCCAAGAGGCAGGGGTAGAGCTGCCCTGGCTTCTCCCTCCTGTGTGCCCTCTAATCGCCTGTCAGTGCCTCTCCGTGACCCCGCCCAGACTAAGGCCAAATGCTGTGGAAAGTCTGGGGAACTAGGCTCGCAGGGACCAGCCCACACCCCTCTGCCCCACACAGAGTAGAACAGGAAAGGGCGAGGGGCGAGCAAGCTGGCCCCGGTCCCACGCTTCCCCTTCTCTGGGGACGCAGCAGGACCTCAGGGCTGACAGCATTTATGGTGGGGGTACCATTTGCTCTGAGCAGAGTCTGGGGCTCCCCTCAGCCAGTGTCTCCTTGGGCGCATTCCCTCTGTCGCTGCTCTACCACAGACACAACACACCCCACCTCAGCAGGGCCCGCTGAAGACAGAATGGGGACAAAGGCCTCCTCCAGCTCCCCCCATCTCTGAGTCATGCCCCAAGCCCTGAGTATGAAAAGCAGGGCTGGAGACAAGGGCACAGCACCCTGGGATGCCCCCTAGAGCAGCAGGCGCTGACTATGGGGCAGCGCCTGCTCAGTGAAGGGTGGAGACCCCGGTCTCAAAGCACCTCAGTTCTTACTGGGAACAAAGTAAACCCGACCCCGACTGTTGCAGTGAAAGCGCAGGTCGGGTCGGAGGTTAAAGCAAAACATAGCAGCCTCAGGAGAGGTTTGGATCCTTTATTCCTTTTAAACTCTGAGGTGGCCACCTACCACCCTGATCACCATGTTCCTTCCAGAATAACAACACCTCACATTTATGGAGCCATTTGAGCCTCTCGGAATAAGTTCACAAGTCGTTTGACTCACAAAAACCCTGCAAAGTAGATGTGCAGGGACGGTACATAACTGGGCAAGGTGCACCGTGCTCCGGTGCTCCGCGGGTGGTACCACACTCAAGCTTCCCTCTCCTCAGCTGAGTCTTCCCGGAGGCCCACGCGCCCACGCTCCTCGCTCTGTCCTCCCCTCCCCGTTATCCGCTGTCCTCCGGGCCTGGCCCGGGCCCCTGTCGCCGCTGGCTGCACTCCCTCCTCTGCCCCTCACTCAGGCCAGCGTTGGTCTGGGGGCAGCGTTTCTGACGCGCAGCCAGACTGCGGTGTGTACAGCAATCCCAACACTATTTTCAGCGGCAGGGATGAAAGAGAACAGCGTCCGGCCCCTCTCTGATGCAGTCACAGCAAGCCCCCTATGCGGCATAGGGCTGTGCCGGAGTTTACGATGAACCCAACATACCAGAAAATATATTTTTTCTTCTGTGGGGGAGGATGCAGAGATTTGGGTAATTAAAACTTCCATCGATCAATGATGAGACCTCAGAGATAATTGCACTGCTGCTGCACGTGTGCGGTGAATCACGCAGTTTTGTTTTCAAGTGCGTGCGCACGCCGAGGCCTGGAATCACAGCTCCTCCCATGGGAAGCACCCGACACCCTGCTCGCGGTCCTCCCCGACCAGCCAGGGTGGGCCAGTGCGGGACCACTGGGTGGTAGCCCTGGGCCTGCCCCCAGTTAGCTGTGTGAGATTGAGTGGGTCGCTTAACCGCTCTGGGGCTCAGTTTTCTCCTCTGTAACCTGGAGTTGTAACTCAATAATCTCAAGGTTCTTTCCACTGCTTCTGATGATTCACAGAGTTGATAATCCCCTTGGGAGCTGGTCGTCTCTCCCCACTGGGTTTTAATCTCGTCTCTGCTCCTAACTGCTCCGTGTGTCCACGACACACTCGTCAAGGGCCTTGGGTGTGCAGGCCCAGCGGTAGGCTGGGAAGGATGAGGGTGCCTAAGGCCGGCCCTGCTGCTGGGGAGCAGCCACCTGGGGGGCTACACGGACCAGATGCAGTACCGGCATCAGAGAGGATGCCCAGCGCCTCTGCAGAGACACGCACTTGCACCGTGTGGCTGGCCTGCCTGCCTCATGGCACCATCAGCTGTGGGGAGATCAAGGTGCAAAAGCCTTTCTCACTGGGAAGGGCCATGCTGCTTCTTAGCCCAGGAGATCGAGTACACAGAGGAGATGCTGTGGGTGGGTCCCTGAGCCACATGGAGCTGGGAACAGCCACTATAATTTGTAGCTCTTGCTCACACCATTGTTCTCCAATAAGAATCACACCAATGATTGCTGAATCCTTCCCAGTGTCCCTTGCAGCCTCAGAGGCCGGCACGTGGAGGCTGGACCAATCACACCTTACAAACGAGGGCTCTTTTCCCTCGGCTTCCAGCATGGGCTGAGTGTTCAGTCTGCTGCCTCGTCCATGCACCCTGAGCCTGCTCTGCCGAAGCTGGGTGGTGCACCTTTTAGTTCTTGCTCTGCTCAGGGCTGGCTGAGCATGAAGAGTCCTGAGAGCAGCTGAGAAGAGCTGGGGGCAGGAGACCCTCTTCCCACAGGCTCTGCCTCTGAGGGTGCCAGGGGCTCCTCTGACTATTTTGCAATCAGAATGATGAGAGTGGAGTAACCGATGACACAGAGCCTCCACTGGCGGTGATCTCACTAACTGGTGCAGCAGGGAAACTGACACGGTACCAGGTGTGGAAGTGCGACCCAGAGGCGGGAGGCTTCTCGGCGCCACCCGGTTCTGCCACCTGTCAGAGCCCCTCTCTCTCGCCATGTCCGCTGACCCTCCAGTCTCTCCCACAGTTTCTGTACAGATTCGACCCGCTGTATAGGTTTTCAGTGAGGCCCCCAGCCCCCTCTTACTACTTACTCTGTTCTCTAACTTTCCAGGGCAGGGACTTAGCCCCTGCCACCCTCGCCCCGCTTTCCCCACTCAGCCCCTCCGGGGAGTTGCTTGTCCTGTCAGCCTCTGCTATGGATTCTCCTGCAAACACCCCGCCTGCAGTACTGCCAGAGACTCCAAGAGTTTCCTTCCCCAGGGAAGTGTGACAGGAGATGGGGGAGTGCTGCTGGGAACAAAGGTCAAGCTGAGGCCCTGTGACAGTACCGTCTGGTTACTGCCGAGCCACTGACAGAGTGCACGCACGTGTGCCATGTGTGGAGGGGCAGGCAGGTGGATAAATGTCCTCTGTAGTTGGGTGAGGGAGCTGTCCTCTTGCTCACCCGGAGTTTCTCTCTCCCCCTGCAACTCCTGTCCCACACTTCACGTGTCCCTGAGGCAGTGTTTATGTAGGCAGCTCTTGTGAGGAGCTACACCAAGAAGCTGCTCTCCATTGGAGGAAAGTCTCCAGGGCCACCCACAGGCCCAGCTGTCCCCTGTAGTGTTCTCAACATGACTGGGCAGCGGGACGGGTGAGTCCCAGGATGTGAGCCCGGCTGGGCTGCGGCCTCCTGCTGCACCAACCTGCTGTGTGTCCACAGGCAGGGGCCTCTGCTTCTGGCTCCCGGGTGCAGCATCCGGGGCCTTCGCCCCTCCCCCATTGTCCTCTCCATGTTGTCCACTTTGAGGCAGTTTGGCTGTGGGGGCTGTTGTAAGGGCAAAGAAAGTCGATCTTCTGAGGGCAAGAGAGCCCCAAGGACTACCAACCAACCCAGGGGCTCAAATGAGCTTCGACATGTCCCCAGGTCTTAGGAAAACAAGCTCCCTCACTATATGCCCGCTATACACCAATAGCCATTTTACTCCAAAGCCCGCTGATCCCGTCCATACATCCAAGGACATCCAAGGACAAGGAAGGAGTGAAGAAGGTTTTTGAGTCACCAACACAGTTGAAATGGTTCAAAAACCTTCTCCCTGAGGTTGAGGGGCTCCTTTGAGGAAACCACCAAGCACAGAGCCTTGTCACTGCCTGGCTGTCTTCTGACGATTAAGAGGGCCCCATTTGGGGAGAAAGAAGTCCAAAACACAGTGTCCACTTGATATATATATATATATATATGTATATATATATATACAGGGTCCAGCAGAAGGAACGCCTGCTTGAGTGTGGTTGGTAGGGTAATAACATGGGTGTAATAATTTATAGTTTTAATTTGAACATTTCACCTAAAATGTCATATGGTGTCCTTGAGTGTGATATTGTTATGTTACAGAATGACATGCTTATGATTTTGTAATAAAAATTTTGTAATAAAAAGGGGCATTATTTGTGCTGGACCCTGTATATGTCAAAATCCCTGAAACCCAAGTCATAATTAAACTAGCTAATGTTTACGGAAGGCTTCTCTGTTCCAGACACGTGCTGTGTGGTTTACAGTTAGATCTTCACCAGGACTGTATGAATGGGGCACCGCTCTTATCCCCATGTCAAAGATAAGAGAGGGTAAGGAACTGGCCCAGGGTCACACAGCAGCTGAAGGGGAGGATGCCACAGAACTCAGAGCCTTCCTTTCTACTTTGAACATCACAGAACTTTGTTGACACTTCTTGCTGACAGACCAGGTTTTGGCTTTGCTCCATGGAAGCTCAAGTCCCACCAAGTTGCCTTGTTGAAATAGTGGGGGAAACAATTCCCAGCCCATTCACTAACTCCTCATTTACAGACATAAGTCCTGCTCATTGACACGATGGAAGAGCTGCCACATACACTGTCAGCAGTGAGGCGTGTTGGTGGGGTCAGCCCAGGCTGAGAGCTGAGGTGCAGACCAGCCGCCACCTGTCACCGCTGCCCAGACACCTCATCACTGGGAAGCAACCTCCTTCCGAGTGTCTGGCTCTTCAAGCGCTCCCAAGTAATCTCATGCAAATCCTTCTCTGGAATGGGGCCCCAAGACAAACCCTGAGAAGCTGAAGAATGAACTGGATACCATCTGTTCTGGGCAATTCATTCGTTCCGTCCTTCAGCAAACACTGGCTGAGGTTCTCAGCGGACACTCTGTACTGGCGACCGGAAAGTTGTAAGACACATCTCTGCTCTAGAGGGACTTGGCAGAACGTTACTACAGTCCATCAGGACGCCTAGGAGCTGCTTACAAAGAAGTGGTTACAGAGGCCAGGACATCTGAGCTGAATCTTGAAAGCCAAGAAGACCAAGTCTAGAAAGGTCGGAAAGAGGGTTCCAGGCGGAGGCGAGAGCGAAGTCTGTGACAAGATGTGGAAGGCCAGGGTGTTGTCTGTGGCACAGCCGGAGATGCATAAGGGCGCAGGGCGGTGTGAGCGCCAGGCGGTCGGAATAGGCAGGCGGGCGGCCTGCGGGCCGCGGAGGCGGGACCTGGACCCCCGGGCCCCTCTTCCTTCTCCTCAGCTCCGCCCTCGGGGACAGTGGCGGGCAAGTCCAGGCTGTGAAAGGGGCTCCAAGTATTGTGGCGCCCATAGAAAGTGCCAAAGTTTATGAGCCATGTCCTTTGTTTAAGAAAAAAGCTCACTTTAAAGATTTTTACTAAAATAATAGCCTATATGATTTCCTGCCTAGGAAGGAAAGGGCCGGGACTACCGTCAGCCCGGTGGGAATTGCCCGTAATTAGCCAGGGCCTGCGCTCGAGGTTTGGGGATCGTCTTGCTGTGAGTCTCACGGGTGAGCGGGCTGCGCAAAGCTGTTCTCAGGGATAAATTCATTATTTCACTAACAAGGTTGACTCCCCGGGGGGATAAGTGAAGAGACGGAGAGGCCTTGGCTCTGTGGCCTGAATGGGGAAGCAGGGAAGCAGCTGGAGACCCCACCTAGAAAACGAAATGGGGAGGTGGACCACCAAAACCTCCATTTCTTAAAGCCCTGATGAACAGCTGAAAATAACTTGCCCCAGAAAAAGTAAAATAATACGTTCCTCATTATCATTTCAATGGCTCCTTACATAAATACCAAAGAATCAGAAAAGCTGGTGCCTCGTGTTGCTCCCAGAACCTAAGAAATGGTATCTTTCAGTTACCGGATTTTATTTCTCTGCAGCGCTACATTTTATACATATTTATTCATGCAGAACAGAAGTGCAGCGTTATTGAGGCTGCCATGGGAGTGGAAGAAAAAGCTGTTATACATAAGAATGCACCGCATTTACATTGTCGCACTTTGCAACAATTGAACTAGATGCAACTTTTTTTTTAAGTAATAAAAAAACCCTCTGGTTTGCATTTAATTTGTTGATTTTTTTTCTTTCTCACTCTTGAATTTTCATATGCGATAGAAATGTGAAGGGAGATGGGTCAAGATCCTTAAAGATACAGGGGGTTGGGGACTAGCAAGAGGCAGCTTTCATGCAGAGGGGTCGGGGATCCAGAGCAAGTTTATAACTAGTATTTTTTTTTTTTATAACGGATGCAGTTAACTGAACTGCAAAACATTCATCTTCCGACTTAATACCTCATTCTCCCTGCTTGGAGACAGGGGTATTATAGTGCTAGATATTGCTTTTCAGGCTTTTGAGCATCAGTGATGAATCCCCATCTTCTAATAAAATACATTTTCATAGTAATTGAAATAATTTTCTGCCTCTTCATCTTCCCAGGAAGTTAAAAAGGGGCTTTTGACTCCTTTTCCTGTCCCCTCTTCTGACTTTATTTCCTTTTCATTGAAATTCCTTCAGCTCCAGAGGGGCTCAGAGACTGGGCTCTGGCTAGTTAGGGGCACTGAAGCATCAAGACCAGGAATTCCCGGCTGGGCTGGGCTTTTCACCTCCATTGGCTAAGCAAGCTGAGCTGCCCCCTAGGGAGGGACAGATGTGGTAACCAGGCAGCTGTGCGGAGCCCAGAGAGGAGCAGGCAAGGGCCTGCAACCTACAAGTCCTGAAGCTGGCACATTAGGCTGACCACCAAGTCTCCTGTAATTGCCCTCAAGGTCAAGGTCAGGGACTACCCTTCTCATTCCACATTTACTCCTCAGGTTGCTGGTGACCTCATTCCTGGGAATTAAAATATCACTGTGTTAAGGACAGCATTACCATCTCAAGAATAAGATTTGAGAGGGGGCCCTGGCTGGTGTGGCTCAGTGGATTGAGTGCCAGCCTGCAAACCAAAGGGTCACCAGTTCGATTCCCACTCAGGGCATATGCCTGGGTTGCAGGCCAGGTCCCCAGTAGGGGGTGTGCGAGAGGCAACCACACGTTGATGTTTCTCTCCCTCTCTTTCTCCCTCCCTTCCCCTCTGTCTAAAAGTAAATAAATAATTTTTTTTTAATTTGAGAGGGATAATATGGGCAATGATGACGTGGCGTTGAGTGTAAGGTATTTAGTCTGCAGCTCTGTTTGGTAGCAAGGTTACTTTAATGCTATATTGGTGAACTTGGACAGAAAAACGTAATAGCTGTCTCCTAAGATATCTTTTCCTCTCATCATTTCCTCCATGATTGACAATGAAGAGAAAGAAGAAAAATATAATGGACTTGAGAAGAACCATTAATGTACAGCTAAGCTCTCTGGTACCTGTACTAGCTTTAGAAGACTTTCTTGTCCCTTCGGCTTCGTGCTCACCTAGGGAAGGGTGACTTGGGTGGAACCTCGCTCAGTTTAAACTGTGATTTAACTCTGCCTGTAGGAATTTCCCCCTTCCTGCATCTAATCTTTCCTAATCTAGCAAAAAGAGCTTGGAAGTCAGAAATCAGGACTTGGAAGTCTTGGCCCGGAACTCAAAGTAGCTGGCTGTTGAGTAAACAGCCAGGACAACCAAAAGCCTTCCGAGGCCTTGCCTCCCTTCGTAGTAATGGAGAGAATATATTTCTGCCTCTTCATTTCCAGGGTACTTACAAAAAGGCTTTGCTGTTGTTCCTTTCCCCTGTCCAATCAGAAAACTCACAGTTGGCCCTGGCCTCACCTGCTCCTTGCATGTAAGGAGACTGTGGCCAGCAGACTCAGCCCCTTTGTGTGAAGTAAAGAGCTGAGTCTGTTTATTGCCCCGATTGACCCCTCGGTTGGGAAGCATGGTTTGGCAAGGGGAGCAAGAGCTAGATTTGAGACCCCAGGCATGCCTTTACCTGGGGGTCTTTGTGCAGTGCACACAGGGCTTAACCCTACTGGCAGTAGATTGTATCTTTTGAGTTAGAAAGCCCCGGGTTCAAGTCCTGACTCCACCATTTTATAGCCTGTTACCTTGGGAAAGTAGCTAGATTTCACACATAATAGTATCAATCTCATAAGAATGTTGTAAGGACTGATTGAGATAATATATGTAAATCTCTCAGTGCTAAGTCTGTGGTGACTATTACTATCCCAGAGAGCCCTTGAGAGGCATGAGAGGCAGGAGTGAAAGTGTTTTCTACAACAGGGGTGGGGGTGAGAAAATTGGGTCCAGACCTGGAAGTAAACTGTCCTTAGACAAGGGGTGCTGGACTAGGAGCTTACTGGGGGGGGCAACAAAGGAGAGAAATCCAGTGGCTTCTAGATGGAGGCTGGGCTCTAGCCCCTGCCCCTGGAGGCATCTGTTTAAGCTGTCCGGCTTCTCTATTTCTCCATCCATCACCTGCAGGGCCCAGTGACATGTCAGTGGATTAAAGGGTCCTGCTTAGTCCTGGAATTTTGGGACTAGGGGGTGGAGGCAGCAACAGGAAGTCTTTTTTTTTTTTTAATTTTTTTAAATTTATTTTATTTTTTTTTTAGAGAGGGGGGAAGGGAGGGAGACAGAGAGGGACAGAAACAGCAATGTATGGTTGCCTCTCACGTGGCCCTCACTGGGGACCTGGCCTGCAACCCAGGCATGTGCCCTGACTGGGAATCGAACCGGGACCCTTTGGTTCCCAGCCCGCACTCAATCCACTGAGCTACGCCAGCCAGGGCAGAAAGTCTTTTTTTTTTTTTTTCATGCCCCTGCCCTCGTTCTTGAGTTGGGCAGCAAAGATACAAGTCCAGGGCATCTGCAGAGAATCTTCCAGGATGTTCCCCCAACACCCATTCTGAGGCCAACCTTGATACTGATAATTTTGAGATAACGGTTATTTCAGAACAAAGCCCCTTCCCTGCATAGGTGAGAGGTCACTGGCCAGAGCTTGCAAATCTACTGCTTGGATGGACCTGTGGCTCACTCGGTTTTTTTAAGAGTAGTTTTAGGTTCACAGCAAAATTAAGTGGAAAATACACAAAGTTCTCATATATCCCCTGACCTCACACATGCCTAGCCTCCCTCACTATCAGCATCCTGGAATGGATGTTACATTTGTTACAATCGATGAGTTTTCACTGAAGGGTCATTATCACCAGAGCCCATAGTTTACATTATGGACTCAATTGGCTCACAATTCTGTGAGTTTGGATGGGTGTGTAATGACATGTGTCCACCATTACGGTGTCATGGAGAAGAGTTGCACTGCTCCACAAATCTGGGTTCTGCTTATCCATCCTTCCACCGCCCACCCCCAGCAACCACTCATCTTTCTCTCGTCTCCATAGTTTTCCCTTTTCCAGAATGTAATATAGTTGGAATTACATAGTATGCAGCCTTTTCATACTGGCTTCTTTCACTTATGAGGGGGACCCCCCCCCAAAATGGAATTGTCTTCTGGAGGGTGGGCCTCTTGCAGTACAGGCTTCCCCTGCTAGATGAGAGTTCTAGGAACCCCTCTGTATCAGTGTACCAGCTGGCGTTGTTGTGAGAGGCTGTGTTTGGCCTCAATGAGTTTTTTTTTTAAGGCTCTTTCAATGCGTTTGCCCATTTCATGATCAATGATTTATAAGTGCACCTACCCACCGTGCTGAGTGTTCAGCAGTTTTTGACCAAAAATGGCATGACCCCCATGTCCCACCCTCCCTATTCACCCAATCTCATCCCCAGTGACTTCTTTTGTTTGTTTGTTTGATGGATGAAAAAAGCCCTCAGAGGGAAACGTTTTGCTGATGTGGAAGAGGTGAAACAAAAAAAGGGAAGAAACACTAAAAGGCATCAAAATCAACAAGTTCAAAAACTATTTTGAGCAATGGGAAAAACGTCTCAACAGGTGTATTGCATCAAATGGAGGGTACTTTGAAGGTGACTAAAGTTTAAACACATAAGAATAAATACACAATTTTTAATAAATAAATTCCAGTTTTAGGGTCCCCCCCATAGTAGTATACATTTGAGATTCCTCCATGTCTTTTCATGGTTTGATAGCTCACTTCTCTTTAGGACTGAATGATATTCAGTCTGATGTACCAGTTGCTTTTCCTTTCACCTACTGAAAGATGGACATCTTGGTTGCTTCCAAGTTTGGGCAATTATGAATAAAGCTTCTATAGATAGTCATGTGCAAGTTTTTGTGTGGACATACATTTTCAGTTCCTCCGGGTAAATACCAAGGAACACTATCGTTGGATTGTATGGTAAGGGTATATTTAGTTTTATAAGGAACTGCAAAACTGTCTTCCAAAGTGGCAGTACCATTTTGCATTGCCACCAAAATGCATGAGAGTTTCTGCTGCTCCACATCCATGTCAGCACTTGCTATTGTCAGCGTTCTAGATTTTGGCCATTCTAATAGGTGTGGTAGTATCCCAATGTTGTTTTATTTTGCAATTCCACAGTGATGTGATGTGGAGCTTCTTTTCATATGCTTATTTGCCATTGGTATATATTTTTTGGTGAGGTGTCTGTTCAGATCTTCTGTCCATTTTTGGTTGTTTTCTTATGGTTGAATTTTAAGAGGTTGTTTTATTTTTTTTTAAGATTTTATTTATTTTCAGAGAGAGGAGAAGGGAGGGAGAAAGAACAATGTATGGTTGCCTCTCACGTGGCCCTCACTGGGGACCTGGCCCGCAACCCAGGCATGTGCCCCGACTGGGAATCGAACTGGGTTCCCAGCCCGCGCTCAATCCACTGAGCTACACCAGCCGGGCCAGTGTTTTATTTTTGTTTTGTTGGATTTTTTGTATATTTTGGAACCAGTCCTCTATCAGCTATGTCTTTTACAAAGATTTTCTTCCAGTCTATGACTTGTCTTCTCATTCTCTTCACCCCACTCAGTTTTGCTCCCTCGCCCTATGTGTGCAACAAACCCGTATCTCCTTATTTCCCTGCAACAGAGACGCCCGGGTCAGACTAGCTGTGGAGCGGGTATGGCTTCCTAAGGAAATGTGTGGGCCTGGGACCACCATTCACTTCAAGCCCATGTTCATTCATTCCTTAAACACTTGCATTGTGCCAAGCACCAAGTCCCACGGATGCACTGGTGGACAAAACAGACAAAGTTCTAAGTCTTGCAGAGAACACCTTCCGGTAGGGAAAATATACTAAAAAAGAAACACAGAAACATATACTGAAAACAGTACAGCTTTCTAGAAGTCCAATGTGAAAAAAAAAAGAGCAGAACGAGGGAGATTGAAGGTGTTGGGGTGGGGGAAATTTGCCATCTAAAGAGGACTGCAGTATTGGCTTCATTGACAAAAGGGCATTTAAGCAAAGAGGATGCCAGGAGGCCAAAGCGGTCAGACGTAGGGACCAGCCAGTACAAAGGCCGGAGGCAGGAGTGCACCTGGTGTGTCTGAGGAATTGCAGGGAGGCTGGCGTGGCTGGAGTGGAGTACAGGGGTGATCGGGAGAGGAGTTCCTGACAGATTCAACGTGAGAGTGAACGGAAGTAGAATCATACAGGGCATCAAGATTTTCCACCTGAGCCATCGGAAGGATGTCATTAACTGCAATGGGGAAGAGCGGGTTTCCCAGTGGCGGTGGGTGGGGGCGGAGACTGGGAGTTTTGTTTTGGATGTGTTGAGTTTGCGCTGTTAGATGGGTTGATGGAGATGCCAGGCAGGCTGTTGGATAGATGGGTTTGCAGTTCAGGGAGTTTGTGTCTAAGACTCTGGGCTAGTGTTGTGGGGAATAGAAGGAAGAACAAATCCCAGTTCCTTCACCCCTACCTCTGCCCAGGGAATAACTGGGGGAGTTGGGAGAGTGTGGGAGAGCAACGCATAAAACAGGCACAGCCACCAGAAGGCGGCTCCTTCTAGCCTCTCTTGAGGCTGAAAGGCAGGTGAACAAATCCAAGCTACTACAAACTACGCTAAAGAGACAGACGAAAGACAACGCCCAGACACCTTGACTGCTCCCTACCAAGAAGTCGGCAGGAGGGGGACGCCAGGGCAGCGTTTTCCCTTCTTCAGCTGCAGTCAAATTAGCACTTCAGATTCTCGAAGGTGATCACAAGGGCTTCTTGTGGTCCCTCTGCCTTTGATTCACCCTCAAAGCAGGTAAAGGAAGAGAAAGGAGGGTGAGAGAGGCCCTCTGGCTGCAGGGGCAGTCTCTGCAACTCTTCTGAAACCGTGGCTCTGCTCCCCAGCCACCCAGCAAGCAGCCAGAACAACTGCTCCGGACCGGGCCAGGCAGGGCCGGGTCCTGCTGTCTGTGGTCTCGCAGGCACAGAGCTAGCCGTTGTACGGGCAAAGAGCTGTGGCGATGGGTTCGCCACTTATTAGGCCAATGTTCGGGCCGAATCCTTAATACTGGCAACCCAGGTCCCAGGTTAACATGCCAGGTGTGGTCCTCACCCCGAAACACAGTCAACTGCCCAAGCAAGAGCCATGTTTTCACATTTGATATCCTTGAGTCTCTCTTGTTTGGGCGGCAGATGGTGAATTTCATGCAGTGACGTGAGCAAAGGCCCCTCTATTTCCAGCCTGGAACTCAGAATCTGTGGAAAAGCTGCATCTCTGTCTGCCTCCCATGCCTGGAACCCTGCAGCTCTTGGTGTGGGGGTCTGAGGGCTCAGGATGGGCCTGTGAGGGGCCAGGAGCGGGGAGAGCCATGAACTGGCCTTTGTCCCAATTCTCCAGCAGGGAAAGGGGAACGAGGCCACTCTGGCTAGCCTAGGCTGGATGTGGAGGACAAGACCTGCCATCCACAATCTGAAAATCTAGTGCTTTAATAAGCTGAGGCTGATATTAGAACTGGTGCGCCGAGGGACCTCAGAGAGATGGGCAGCATGGCGCAAGTGATGGACTGTCTTTGCAGGCTCGGATCTGTGCGAGAGCAAAGCTGAGTTATGAAACAGGGCCAGATTAATGAAAATGTGCACGGTAGCAGCCCATCCTCAGTGATTTCCACCCAGCACTTGGGCACCTTCTGACCCAAATCTACTGACAGCGTCTTATGTCCTACACTCGGCCTTTTCACCTCCAAAGAAAAAAAAGATTTATAACACAATAATAATCTTCAAGAAGCTCGGCCCACTCCTGGACTGCTCTCTCATATTCCCAAGGGACTTAACCCCTAAGGGAAGGTTTTGGGATAATATTAGGGGTTTGGAATTCTCTATTGGAGGGGCTTCCCGAGGAGGCCATTGGGCCTCACACACCCACACACTTTCCCCTCTTCACTTCTGATACACACAGGCTTCCTCACTGGTTCTTCAACCAGCCTCTGCGCTCCTGCCGCAGCTTTCCCCCACCATGGGCACCCAGTGTTCTCCCAGGGCTGGGGGGTCCTTCCCAGCTTTCCCACAGCGACTAACTCCTCCTCTTCCTCTAGGGCAAACTCAATCATTTTTTTGGAAGCTTTGCATTCAAGCTGTACTTCGATAAGACGTATTGCTTTTTTTCTTATAAGTCGTGTTCAGTGTTGAAAATATGGAGCTTATAAAAGAATGAAGAAAACAAAAATCACCCATCATTTTGACATATATACTTCTTGTCTTTTTTTTTTTCCTTTTGGTGTGTTATATGTATTCTAATTGGGAGCATACAGTACAGCGTTTGTGATCTGCTTCACTGCCCCCCCCCCCACCATGTCAGGCTGTGGAGTTAAGTAAAAAGGGTGGGCAGCTCCCGCAGTGGTTATGCGTGGGTGGGCTGTGGAGTCAGCCTGTCTGGGTTCTAATCCTGGGGCACCGCTACAGTCCTGAGACCTGAGCACGTTACTGAATCGTTTCCGTGCTTCGAACAGTGTGGTTTAGACCGATTCTAATCTATAATTTTGTTTTCTCTCTTTCCCACTCAACCGTGAGTTCCTTGAGGTCGGAGCGTGGCTCTTGCTCGTCTCTCTGTCCTCGATCTCGCTGGTATATAATAGACATCCCGAGGTGTTAAATGCGGGATGACCCCAAAGAGTAAGGCCTAGCGCTGGGAATGAAGGGAAAGTTCCTGAATTAGAGGACAAATTTGCGTTCGCGGCCTCGCTTCTCGCTCCTACTAGCTAACGCGGGCCAACGTGAGTTACGTTTTCCGAGGCCCCCATCCCCTCCTTTGTGAAACGGAGCCGCCGGCGGGGGGTGGGAGACGAACCGACCGCCCGGAGGACCCGCCCTGCAGACGGTGGCACTCTGTAAGTGAGCTAAGTGGTTCTTTCCAAGTTCTCGTGGGTCCGCTCAGCTCTGAACGCGGACGGGTGTGGGGACCGTGCCCTCAGTCCGGGAGAGGAGCGAACGGCATCAGCGGCTCCCGGGCCAGCCTGGGGCGCCGGTCCCCAGGCGGAGGGGCAGGTGTCGGGGCGCCCAAGCTGGGAGAGCCAGGGGTGCCCCCACCCCCAGTACGGAGGCCCCTCTGCCCGCCGCCCGCTCGCGCCTTCTCATCAGCCGCCCTTCCCCTTCCCCCGGGCCATCCTGCCCACCAGATCCGGCGGGGGATCCTGTCGCCTCTTCACTGAATCCCGGCGGGGCAGGGTGGAGGAGGGGCGGCTCGAACTGAGTCTTCCTTTGCCTCCTACACTCCCCAAAGCTGCGGCTTGTCTGCGCCGGACGGGGCGGGGGCGGGGGCAGCGCCCGGCGGAGGGGATTCCTTCCCCCGGCGCCCGCACGTTTTTAGATCTTCGCAGAGACTCCTCTGCGCCGAGCAGCCGGGGTGGCGGCGCGCGCCCCCTCGCGGTGGGGACCGCCGTCCCGCGCTGCCCCGCGCCCGGCAGCGGGAACTGAAAGAACGTGCAGAGAGGCCAGGGTCCCTCTGACGCCGTGACCGCCGGGGGTGGGGGTGGCGGCCCTCGAGGCTGGTTGGAGGGAGCCCGCAGCGATGCCGGGGCTGCCCTGAGCAAGGACCTGTTTTGTCATTTTGAAAAACAAAACAAAACCCACCAAAACTTATCCCCGCCCTCTAGGCTGTTGCAGAAGTGACATTGAGTCAGACCTGAGTCACAGGAGAACGTGCCCCCCTCGCCCCCCGCCCGAGGTTCCTTCTCGTCGGGATCTCGCAGCCAGCTCTGGACCCCCAAGCCCCGCGGTCCGCTGCCTGGCGACTCACCCCCCAGCGACGCAGTCTCAGACCCCGCGGGACCCGGCGTCTCCTCGGTCTCTGAGATGCCTGCCCACCCGCCCGGGGCGCGAACACGGCGCCCCTCCCCACCGCGTGCTCATAAGACAACTCATCTGGGGACAGCGGCCCCGTCCTCAGACCCTGAAAGGGCCACAGTCTGTCCCCTGCTTCCGGGCCCGACAGGCCACCTGCTCCTGACCTTCCCAAACAGACGGTGCACGCTGGGGACCTGCTGGAGCAGGGCGCTCAGCGGGGGCCACAGCGCCCCCCTGGTGGTTCACTGTGGTGAGACTACCCTCGAGGACTTGGTCAGCTTACGCCTCTGGCTACCTCTTTCCTCACCCCTTCCACCCTTTCCTGAGCTCTCCGCCGGGAAGGTGCTACACAGTTCTATTTTTAGTGCTAACAAGCTGCCTGCCTGAGCAGCTTCCATCTGCAGCACTCAGAGCCCTTTACAAATGCTAATGAATGGGAGCTGCTGACTCGAGAGTAACTTGGATTCATCTTGCTCCCTCCTCCCCAGCCCCCACGCGTTCCCAGTGGGGAAACGGAGGCCCGGAGTCAGGGTATGCAGGTGTGATCGAGCCGGGGTCAGGACTCCCAGTTTCCTGTGGCCTGTTGGCGGTTCTGCTTTCTCTGTTGCCTTCTGACGTTTCTTTGCAGTCGGTGCCGGGTCCTGGGTTAAGTTCAAAGGTCAGACTCTCTCTTTCCTCCCGGGGCTGAGGTCCCATGGGAGAGGTGAGCATAGAAACCCACCACTGCAATACGAATAGGTGGTCCAACAGAGCAGTGTCTGCATGGAAGGCTCACCTAGCCTGGCAGGGAGGGAGGGAGTGCATAAGTGCTGTTAGTGTCCTGTTTTACAACCAGGTACGGCTTCCTGGAGGAGGTGACACCTGAACTGTGTCTATAATTGAGAACTGGAGATAATCAAGTGAAAGGCAGGGACACTCTGTGTGTGGGGGGGAAAGCCATACAGTTGAAAAAGAAGCAGTTTGGAGTTGCTAGAGGTAGAAAATGTTCCATGTGCCCAGTGGGAGGCAAAGTGAGGTGCAAGCCAGGAAAGGACCTTGTCAGATCCGAATTTTAAACACATCATTCTGGTGGCCCCAGGAGGAAGGTGAGTTTCATAGGATAAGAGTGGAAGCCGGGAGACTAATTAGAGATGATAAAGGCCTGGTTTGGGTGCCTTGGAGAGGGCAGGGTGCATTTCAGAAAAACGTTTGACAGTTACTTGACTGGAAATCCAGGGCGATACAACCTGCCTGCCCCATGACCCTCTGGTCCACTGGCAGGGCAAACATCACTCAAGTGGCACCCTTCCCTTTTGAGCTGGATGCCTGTAGCTCCCCAGGGGGCAAGAGCTGCACTCTGTCTCTGCCATGGCCACCAGCAGCGATGCAGAGTCTGTGTTTGGGAATGCTAGTTGAACGAACAGTGTTTTATTCAGGTAAGGGTAATGAGAAGGGGTGGGAAATACTCAGCGACTGCAGCCAGAAGGAGGTAGGCATGCAGGACCTTAACTACTCTCATCTTCAAAGTTAAAGCCCGGCGCGCCCTTCAGTGGGAAGCCAACCGCCCCACCGCCTGTACCGTGAATCAGAAAACGCTGCCGACTGCACTGATTTCAGAAGCTGTAGAAAGTCTCTTCACCAGTTTCAGGGCCCTGCTTTCCAACCAAAAAAAAAAAACCATGGAACCGTTCTCAGAACACCCAAAATGTGTTCCCATTGGAGCAGGCTGTGCAGAGCATGGGCACGTGTAATGGGCTTTGGGACGCACAGAGAGGAGGGTGATGTGGAGGGAGTGGCTCACCTTTGTCGGTTTTCTGTATTGGGTGGCAGGAATTCAAAGAATCTGCTCCTTTAATTCCCCATGCCGTGCATGCTGTACCAGTAGATCCACACTTCCACCTTTCATGGCATACAGCCTCCTCTGGTCATCTTCCCAGTATCAAATCCGGGCAGGTCTGCTGCGGCAAGACAGGGTCAGCAGACTGCTGGAGGGCGGGCTCTGGCCCAGGCTAATCTTCCGCCTCCTACTAGCTGTGCGACCTTAGAGAAGTTAAGTGACTCATTTGGCCTTTTGAACCTCTGTTTCCTCATCTTTAGATTGAGTATATACTGGAGTCTTTGTGAAGCTTAAAAGTTAATGCTGTATACGCACTGAGGACAGTATCTGATACGCGGTGCGCCCTCAGCAAATATTAATTATTAGTAGCACATCCAGAGTCCTCGATCCTATCTTCACTGTGGCTGCACTCCCAGCTCCTCAGCAGCGGAGCAACCCACGTTGCTGCTTTGGGATCCCATGAAGTCGTCCTTGGTTCCTTCCTTTAAGTCCTGGACACATAGGAAGAGAACCCCTGGCCCTATAACTGCTGAATCACTCTCTTGGGGCCAAAGAGATATACTTCATTTAGGAGGGAAGTACCACTTCCGATTGAAGAGTTGAGACACTCTTGCAGAGAATTGACTAAGACACAGAATCATAGAAAGCTAGGGCTGGAAGACATCTTGGAGCTGCATTTTTTCAGAGACCCAGAGAGGCTGAGTTACTTGTGTAATAGCTGGAAGATGGAGGGCAGGAACCCCGGTCTTCTGAACGCCATGCGGGGCTTCCGGGCCATTCTCTGCCCCCACACCTCAGGCCATCCTGAGCCCTTTGTTTTTCCCTCCTCCATTTCTACTTCTGCCCAAGCCTCCTCCCCACTGGTCTGTGCCTGTTTCAGGCAAGGCTCCACCAGAGGTACAGACCCAGCAGGGGCTAGAGAGCAGGGGATTCACTGCAAGGAATCAGGGCACGAGGTTGCAGAGGGCAACTAGGCGGACTCACAATCCGCAGTGCGGGCATCAGAAGGGCAGGCCAGGAACGCCAGACACAAGCCGACACTGCGGTCCGCGGCAGGACTTCTTCCAGGACAGTTTAACTGATTGAATCTGGCCCCTCAGATGGTCTCTGATAATCTCCTTGATTTAAAGTCAACTGATTATGGACATTCGTCACAGCTACACAATATCTTCAGAGCAATGCCAATATTTAAGTGAATAAGGAACTGAATTCTGTAGTCTACCCAGGTTGACACGTAAAACCAACCGCCACAGCCCCCTGGTGGTCTCTCTGTCTGTCCTCCTTCCAGTCTGTCTCACCACCACTACCATATGGATCTTCCAAAATCGCTGCCTTGCCTCCTTTTCACAGTTTCCCATGGCGGTCCATGGGTTACAAGGGGATGCCCAGCTTGCCCACTGTATCCCCCACTTCTCTTCCACTTAACCCTCCCCCCCAATTCTAGTCGCCATTCTCCTTACTCTCCGAATGATAACTGTCTCTACAGCTCTCCCTCATCCTGTCACTTTCCACTGCCCAAGCCCCACCCCTCCCTTCACGGCCATGCTGTTTGGCTCCTGCCTCAAAGCCCCCGCCCCCGCCCCCCAGGCCCCTGAGTTCCATCCCTCCTTCCTGCACCTCAAGCATTCATTCCCTGCCTCACTCACGTGCTGCTTATCCAGACCAGCAGGGGAGATTAATTCAGGGCTGGTGGCGTGAGGGGAGGGGAGAGGATCCCTATGATTGTCCCTCCCTTCCCCCAACCCAGCCAGGATGCTGGTCAGACCCTAACAAATTACTCCGAAGATCTTGTTACTAAAGTGAAAGATTGGGTCTAGGTTAGCACGAATGACAACCGAAACAATTTTCTCTCCATTTCTTTCCAGTTTCTCCTGCCTACCACCTCCACCCCACATCGTTCTGTCAGGGGTTCTTAGTTTTAGATATCTTTCTTAATCAGGTTACTATCCCACAGCCCGGAGGAAATTCGGACTCAGGAAGGGCTGCAAACATTCAAGGAGCCAAAACAGCAAACAGATCCTTGACACAGAGCCTTCCCCTTTTAATGTTCCAAAGAGATCCTCCAGTGGGTCCCACGAAGTTCTATGTCAGATCTTGTCAGAGCAAGTTGTGCGGAGCAGGACGGCAAATACGCAAAGTTCGCCTTCCTGGGTCTGCAGACAAATTTCAGGCAAGTCTGGTGTCACTTCATGTCCTGTGTAGACACGAGGTAAGGTGCTTAGCCTCTTTGTGCCTCACTTTCATCATTTATAAAATGGGGGTGATAATATATGTTTATTTATCCTAGATGAAAACCTGTTAGGTCTGTTGTAAGGACTCAGTCAGTCAGTGGACAGCACTTGGAAAGCCTGGCACTTGGAAAGAGCCCCGTGTAGCTTACCTATTCCTATTATTAGCAAATACAGGGCAAAGGGAACCTCCGTGTCTCCCTCTGCACACGCCGACATCAGTAGGCTAAGGCGAGACGCTTCGGTAAAGTCGTCCGCCGCACCGTCAGGTGCTGCGCCCCTGGGTCAGGAAACAGCTCTGGTGAGGAGGTGGGCTCTGCCTCTTCCTTGTGGGGTCACCAGTCAGTTGCTCAGAAGTCAAGAAGCCCACATCCCAAGGATGCAAATTGAACTCTACTTGAAGAAACAATTATTGATCATTGCTTATGCTCGCTGTGCTGTGCTGGGTACTGGGCATGCTGAGTAAGGTGTGGCCTGGGTCCGCAGGAGCTTACAAGGTAGACGACACACGTGGAAACCGTCCAGCAGGCCTCCAGGCAGCGTGGCACGTCCTGAACACCGACAGTCAGGGCTGGCACACTAGGGCATCAGAGGAGTTTGACTGTTTGGGGCCCTGTGGCCCAGGAAGGAAATTAGCCTGGCTTCCCTCAGTGAGCACTCAGTGTAAGGCTTATCGTCAGTCTCACAAGAATCCTGTCTCTGTTTTGGCAGAAGCAGAGACAGGGGCATACAGAGCATGCCCTCCCTGGCTCCAGAGTCCTTGGAGATTGCATAGGATTGCATATTCTTCCTGTTGTTTCAGTTTCAAAGTACGTCATCATCTCTACCCCATTCATCTTCTTGATATCCTCAGAAAGCCAGAAAGGGGCTATTGCACTTGCTTTAGAAATGAAAGAACTGAGACTTAGAGAAGATAACTGAAGGGTTAACATTTCATGTTGGGAAGCTGGGCTTGGGTGGACCACGAGGGAGTGACGTGGCTGTCCACCCCCGTGTCCCTGCTGTTTAGTGCCGTGGCTGGCGCAGAACGGATGCTCAAAGGGTCTTTCTGAATAAGTCGCTGAGGGTCCGAAGAACGCTTCATGCAGTAGGTACCATGGGTTTAAGCTTTGAAGATAAAGTCAGATCTTGAAAGGGCAAAAAATATATAGGCATGGATAGACAAAATGTAGTGTCTACACACAACAGAATATTATTCAGCATTAAGAGGGAAAGAAATTCTGACCCAAATATGGTTGTGACTTAAGAACATTATTCCAGTCACAAAAAAGACAAATACCATATGATTCCACTGATATGAGGGACCCACAGTTGTCAAAATTCTTAGAGACAGAAAGTGGAATGGCGGCCGCCCAGGCTGGGGGAGCGGTGCGGGGAGTGGTGGGGAGTTGCTGTTTAATGGTACAGAGTTCCAGTTTTGCCAGGCGAGGAAAGCTCCGGAGGCAGTTGCACGTCAGTGGGAATGCACTTAACACTGCCCAGCTGCACTCTGGAAAGTGGTCAGGACGGCACATTCCACGTTGTGAGTATTGAAGCACGCTTTAGTAATCATTCTTTTTAAAAAGATGGAGAAGGAGCCTGCAAGGACACGGGGGTTAGGGAAGGCAGAGACAGAGAGTGTAGTACGTGTGCAAGGAAAGCTGGCTGATGGGTAGACTCAGCCTGAAGCACAGCAAGGGAGGGACAGAGTAGGAGACGAGGCCAGATGGAAGCCAAATGGGCCTTGAATGCCGGGCCAAGGAGTACGGAGTTTTAACTTTTGGCTTTGATTTCATGTATGGCTGAGGCAGGCCTTCTAACATTCTCTTAGCCTGGGCGGCTGCACAGTTGTCATAGGTGCTCTGTGGCCCAGCATGCCAAGCTGTCACACCAGTTCTACTCCCATTCAACCTCTCTGCTCAGCAGACCCCAAGGCCCACCTCGCCTGGGCCAGCAAGGGCCTGCTGCACCTGAGTGCCTCTGGGGGGCTTCCTCCGCTGCCTTCGGTTTGAACAGATCTCCCTGGGGCGGGGTCAAGCTCCAGGTGCACTAATGAAAACTAGTGAGATCTCAGCCTGATTAGCCTGTCTCGTTTCCAACCGAACCCTCTGAGCACCTCAGTCTGCAGGTTCACACCTGGCAAAGTACTGGCTGTGCCTCAGGAGCTGCTTGGATTTCGCAGCCCGACTCTCCGCCAGTGAGGCCCCTGGGGGGAGCGCCATGGCCACGTGATGGGGCCCTGGAAGTTGCTGCCTTGTGTTGCTTCACAGGCTGGGCGGTTCTCAGCATAAGACAAAAGGCTCACTTGTTGCAAGTAGAAAGGGGCTGGCCTGTGACGTTTTGGAGTTTATGTTTTAAGTGTTTGGGTGTCATGAGGACGTCTGGGTGGCGCTGTGAACCAGGTGGCCACGAGACAACCTTTGCATGTAGCTCTCTTATTTATTTAATGTGAAATTTTAAAGCTTTAAAGAATCTTCTCTACGTCTCAGTTTTTTCATTTCTAAAATAAGTATAATAATCCCTTGCTTTCTAAGAATATTAAGGAGATGAATGGAGCAGAGAAAACATACTTTGAAATCGAAACAACAGGAAGTATATGCAATCTCCAAGGACTCTGGAACTGAACATTTGCCAGGGAGGGCATGTTCTGTATGCCCCTGTCTCTGCATCTGCCAAAACGGAGACAGGATTCTTTTGAGACTAACGATAAGCCTTACACTGAGTGCTCACCGAGGGAAGCCAGGCTAATTTCCTTCCTGGGCCACAGGGCCCCAAACAGTCAAACTCCTCTGATGCCCTAGCTGTTTTGCTGCACAACATCCAGAAAGGGACTTGATGAGAAGAAGTGGGGGAATCTGAACTATTCCTTTCACCGTTTTCACACCCCCTTAGTTATAAGAGCAGGGAAAACAAAAGGCCTCCAGCCTGGTCACCTCAAAGAATTCTACCGCGTCGGCCCCCCACTCTAGAAAATGGAGCAGGAGATGGCTGGCCTAGCAACAAAGAGTTTGCTCACCTGTGGCCCATCGAACACGGACTATGTGCCTTGCACCCTGCACCAGGGAGCATCTAAAAGTCAGGCCACAGACTTTTGGGCGGTGCTCACAGGCAGCTCCCCTCTTGCACCCCGCCCATCGCTGCCAGTTCATCTGCATGGCCCCGCCTGTCTGACTCAGGCCCCTGCCTTGAACATGTGCAACATGAGAAACATTGAGGGAGAAGCTCACTAGGAATACTTCAAGGTGGGATATCTGTTTGGTAACCCACTTCCACCTCCCTCTTTGGCTCTGGGCTCTACATCCCACCAGAATCAACTCTATAAGCTCCCCCAACCCGAGGTTCTCCTGTGGCTTCAGATGAAAGAGTCATCACATCTGTCCTGGGTTCAGGGACCCCACGGAACAGGCCCGCCCCTGGCCCACCATCTTGGCTTCTAATTCTGGTTCTGCCAAGCCCTTGCTGTGAATCTTCCACACTGCAGGGAGGAGAGAATACACAGGTGTCTGCCTTCCACGCCAGGTGGGCCTGGCCCTGAGTGTTTCTGGGACGAGTGATTGGGAGAGAGGCAGGGAGAGGGAATAGACTTCGGTGCAGTGGGGGTCCCACGTGGTATGGAGGCTTCATCTCTAAATTGGGAATTCTTTCCGGCCCATTAGGGCCTTCAACCAGTGTGTGTGTGTGTGTGTGTGTGTGTGTGTGTGTGTACCACTTAGTATGCTTTAAAAGTAGCCCAAGTGTTAGGATTACCCACATTTTTTTAAGAAGAAAGAAAGAAGGAAGGAAGGAGGAGAGGAAGGGAGGGAGGGAGGAAGGAAATACCTTTACTCTCACACTAAAAGACGAGTGGTAGATATCTTAGTGTAAATGCCTTCAAACTTTTACATCTATAAATTGTATCTTTAGACACTGGTTTATAATTTAATTCTTCACATAACTGGCCATTTACTCGTGACCCCCAACACTCCAACTATGGTATGTCACGGCTGCGTGTGTCTCACGGGGTTGTGACTCTGCCAGGTTTCCTTTCACCCCCTTTGCCGGACATTGGGTTGGTTGTTTCTGGGGTTTTTTCCCCCCTTCACCATTATAAATAATTTGATGTCAGGAAAACTTAGACCTAAATCTTCAACTATATTTTTAACTCCTTAGGATAAAATCCTAGAAGAATTAATAGGTCAAAGGGTATGCTTTCTTTCAGGGTTTTTGGTATTTGTTGACAGATCAGCCCCAAGAAAGTTAAACCAATTTCTGCTCCCATACTTTCATCCCTTCACCAGCAGTGGGTACTATAATTTGTAAAAATAAATCTGTATGTTGGGAGGTTTGGCTGTTGTCGCTGGAAGAGGTGATGCAGAGGGATGGTACCTTTTTCCTGGTCTGACCTGTCACCCCTTTTCCTTTATGGTTTCCGTCTGACAGCCTGATTGGGAAGGCCTTCCACACTCATTAGAGCATCCTTTCTCATTTAATTTAACTCTGCATTCTAGGAGCACACTACTGCAAGCTATTTCATCTCCAGACCCTGGGCCTCAGGGAGGCCAAGCCTCCCAAAGACCCACAGTGTGAAAGGGAGGGCGCTGCAAAGGCAGATCTGCGCGCTGGCTCCGTCTCGCGGCCCCTCTGAGGGCTGCGACGGGACCTGAGCCCGGCCCAGGCTCCCGGTGACTGTCTGACCCGTCCAGGCTCTGCTTGAACATCCCTGCTTATCCCAACCGGGGTTGCCCTTCTCATTTGGGTCTTTAGAAAAGTCCCCCAGGCTCAGAATAATATCAACATCTTCCTAAGCATCCAACTCCCAGGAGCTCTTGGGGCCACCAAACCATGTGTCCGGTGGCCTGACACGTGCACCTGCAGGGGCAGAGGTCCCCGCAGGTGATCACAGGCAAGGGAAGCACAGCGAGAGCAGAGGGGCCGACCGACCACCACTGCCGGCAAAGGGCGCGCTGGCCGCAGGCTTTGTGCTGTCCCCACCAGGCCCTGGCACCTCTGCTGGAGCTTGAAATGCCTCTCTCTCTCTCGTGTGTGTGTGTGTGTGTGTGTGTGTGTGTAAGCACAATGTACATGCTCACTTGCACGAGCTCGCACACACACTTCCTAACCTCGCTCTTCCGCTACTGAATTCTAAATGAGAAAAACTCTGAAATTTTGGAGAGGGGGAGAGAGAGTGGAGCGAAGGAAACCTTCAGTAGAAATAGTAAGAAAAAGAGGTGCACCGAGCATGTGCAGAGTAATCTTTCCTCTGCATGCTTTATTAAAGAATTATATGACATAATTACACGTTATAATGTCTTTACACATATTTATGGTAATTACGTCAATGTGCATTTGATGTTCTGTAATTACAGTAAATACACAACAATCCTGACAAATCACTTGATCAAGAATTCAAATTCCCTGAGTGCAGACGGGAGAAAAGACGTTAACTCTTCCACTGCCTGACTGCCCCAGGCAACTATCCCTCTGCCTTCTCCTGACGGCTCTGAAGGTTCTTTATGTCCCTGGGTGTCAGCAAGGCACAGCTCCACGCATTTTCCCAGGCTGTCCCTGAGCTTGTCCCTACGGCAATACCCCTATGATGCTGTTCTGTGTGCTGATTTCGTGTGTCGGGGGGGGGGGGGTTGCCAGGCCCTGACAGAGCTCCCGAGACAGTTAGGTTGTGCACGTGCATTTGGTTCAGATCCACCCCCCATGGGAATCGGAGCCTCATGCAGGGAAACAGCAGGGAGAACAGATACCCGGAAGCAGTTCTCTTACCTGTAGGAGGCTGTTACTCTCCAAGCCACTTTGTAACAGTGAATTCCTAAGGGCAGGACCATGTCCAGTCCTCTAGCACTTGGAATCACACTGGGTTTGTCACAGTGAGCCTCTGATGCCACCTGTCTGTGTCTGTCACTGCATGCACTAATTGTACTGGATGGGCTGTTTTCTTCTCCTTTAATGAGTATTTTTTATCATCTTGTTGTCTCTGGATTCTGTTGTTCTTGCAAAGTGAGACCTGTGGCCAATGTATCAGAAACAATCAGAAACTGGCGTAGTTGTCCGAGCCAAGAGGCCTCTCCTAGGATCTGCTCATCTGTGGGTGCCCATCCTCCTGAGGACTGAGGGGAGTGTGCCTCTTCTTTGCCCCGACGACATGAGAACCGTCCATGATTCAGGCCAGCACTCACTGAGCTCAGAGGAGCGCTGGGCCTCGGGGGGCCATGGAAGAATGGAGGCCAGCATCCAGACTCCAAAGCCCCCAAGGGGCACTGGGTTTCCTCCATGCAAGGAGTTTACTACGAGGCAAGCGTAGAACTGAGAGAACACAGGGCTGGAGCTAGGCAACACCGTCTCTGCCTACCTACTTCGGGGGCCTTGAACTAATAGATGTGAAGGCTTTGAAAAGTTAAAAGCTTGAAATAAATGAAAGGAACTTGCAGTAGACCCCAGTGCCCAGCACTTTACCGTGGAAGTAGGAATGACACTCCCTGTTAGCACCCACCCATTTCATCCCACCTCTTGTGACCCAGAGAACCTAATTAGCCCTGAATAGGTGGTTTGAAGGGAAATTTCACTGATCCCCGCAGGTGGAAGGAAGAAATCTGTGACACTGGCTCAGACCGGTGTGGGCAAGGACTGCAATGAGGGCTGACTAATGATTCATCAAAGGAGCAAACTTATTGGCTAACAGAATTCTTAGTCATGAAGTCTCCATGTTCTGCACAGACCAAAATCAAAGCAATTACAGACATGAGTGAAGCTGCAATCCTTACTGCGGAAAATGCTTGTTTTAGCCCAAATGGGGGCTAGAAGTGAGTGACCCGGTACCCGCCGTTACTCCTCTGGTAATGAGAGCGCCCGGCAGCCCGCAGGCTTCTCAGGATGTCCTTGCTGCGGGCTGACACAGGGAGCGCACGCACGAGTGATGTCCTGTGCCTTTGTCTGAGGCCTCACTCCGCGGGGCACGCGAGCGCCAGGACTGCAAAGGGGTGCAGACGGTGGGCTCGAGCACGCAACTCACGCTGCAGCGCTTTGCATTCTTCAAAAACGTTGCAGTTGTCTTTCAGCCTTCTTACTTTCTTTGTAAACGGTTAATTGCTTAAGACCTGGTAAATTTAGACCGATGCCTCATCCATGTATTTAAACATGTGAGCAAGTGAAATGGAAACAGATGTAGTGTTTTCTTTCTTGTTTTTTTTTTTTTTTTCTATTTAGTGAGGACTTTGCACGGCCAGGAACCATAATTCATATTTTCTTCACACTCACAAAAGACTCTGCTGGAACCAAGTGTGTGTTGGGAAACAGATTTTTCTAGGCTCTTCCTGGTTGGGCGCTGTGGTGCTGTGTTTTTAACTGCTGTTCACTTAGCGATTGCTAGAAAAGGTGGGCTTGGGTGGAAGTAGCCTGCGGCTTTCTCCTTTTCACGTGGGTTCTGAGGAGAAATAGGGAGGCCTGCGCTCCTTTGAAGGTGGGAAGGATGGGGAAGCTACAAGGCTCGTTCACGTAATCAGAGCAGGCGATTTCACAAAAGCAATTTCTTGCCTCGGAGCAACAGGTAGAGGGGAAATAAGAAGAAAGAAAGGAACAGCTCTTTTACTTTCTAAAGGTGACCGCCTTGGAGGTGGAGGGCAGGAGTTTGAAATTAAATATGTGGAAGAGAAACCAGTAAGAGGCAAAATCTCCAGCAAGAGATGTCCATTTAGTCTCAGTGATGGGTTTGCCATAAAGTCTGTCTCAGCCCCCGCACCCCTCACCTCATCTCCACCGGTGGCTTTTGGGAGTTCAATAACTCCTGCGGTGGGACTGTGCTCTGTTCTCCCCAGATCTGTGTACTCCTTGCCTGCTGAGCTGCCCACTGTGTTCCCTGGGGACCGAAAATTAATTTCTTTCCCCGTGCCCCTTGGCTGATCCCAGCTGGCCCCGCTGCTCAGCTGGGAGCTAGGGTCAGATGCGTGAGACCACCAGGTAAATGATCAGGGCCTTGGGCCAAGAAGGCTTCTAACAATACAGAAATGGCATTTTCCCCTGAACTCAATCTAGGTGCTCCCAGCTGTCTGTCTGCGCCAGGATTCAATTATCAGAGACAAATGCATGTTTCTCCTTCCCTCTGGTCCTCACCTGTGCTTTCTGGGGAGCTGTGCAGTGTCCTCTTTTTCTGGCAGCTGCGGGTGATGAAATTCCAACAGGCAAGAAGAGAGGATTTTTCTGCTCGTTGTCAGCTTTAGAACCAACTCTAGTGAGCAGCGGGTGGCAGCTCCAGGAAGCGCCGAGCGTCCTGTCTGCGTGGCCTCGGGCAAGTCACTTAACCTTCCCGAGCCCCAGTTTTCTCCTCTGTACAATGTACCAGGTGACCTTCGGTCCCGTCATCCAGTGCTAAACTTCCAAGGAGTCTATCGTAGTGCATTTCACTGAGGATCCCAAAGCATGACCTTGACAAGAGAGTGTTCAGTCTCAGAATGTAATTAAAGAAACTAGAAAATGAAGTCATGAGTCACGGGCATGTGGTGACCCAGTAACTGGTGCAGCTGGAGCTCAAGCCAAGTGTGCGGGCTCCCAGCTCGGGGTCCGCTGCATCCCTGTCCTCAGGGAGCCCAGCAGTCTCCAGGGAGTTCCCCACGTTAAAACTTAGAGGTGGCTCGCAGGCCAGACCAGGGTGGCAGGGAGGAAGCTCGGCACTGCCTCCAAGAGGTTGCCTTCGCTGTGGCCTCCAGCCTCTCGCTCTTCAGCTTGTGAAGCTATCAATGGAAGCCGGATCCAAGTGTTGCTGAATCAACGATGTTTGCCCAAATGCTGTTTCCCAAGAGCTGTTGGATGCCCAAGATGCCTTCCTTCTGAGTCTGTTTTCTTTTTTCCAACACACTTGTTTCTTTTCCTGGAAGTGGGACATGGCAGAAAGCCGGTGGAATCTGAACCTGAGTCTGTTCCAACTCCTTTCTAAACTTGGATCCCGTTGCAATGAGAGGATTTGGGAACCCAGCAGAGGCCCAGCCCTCTTGCCCCTCCCAAAGGTCCCGGGAAGCTGTTGCTGTTGGTGGGCAATGAATGCGTGCCACAGCTTTGTGCTCGTGAGCTCGGCATTGCTCCATACATCTCTGTTACACATCAGCTTCAAACCACGGGGAGAGGAAGGTATTAGCACCTCCATTATACACACGAACGACTTCTAAGACTAGACGCAGTAAATGGCAGACTCCACATCCAGACCTAGGCCTCCAGCCCGGGGTGTTTCTGACATCACGCTCTCACACACACAGACATACACACACACTTGCTGTGAAGACAGGCTCCTTATCAGACCAAGGAGAGCCCCTCCGAGGTGACACAGCTTTGAGTCACTTTATTAAACAGGCCATTCCAACCCCTGGGCCAGATCATAGCATTGATTCACCGTTGTGTGTCTTCCCGGCTGTTGGAACACAATTCTTCCCCAGCTTCACAGTCCTCCCAGCAGACTGGCTCTCTCCAGTCAGGAGGCCCTGGCTTTGTTCCTTCCTCCATTCCTCCTTGAGCCCCTTCCCATGCCAGGCAATCCTTTTTGTCCTGTTATTCTCACTGGAAATGCTGGCCCCAACACTCCCGCCCAGCTACCATCGCCTTGGCTTTCTGTAGCTTCCATCCACCCTGACCCTAAACTGGGGGAGGCTCTGGAGTCAGAAGAGCAATAACCCCAGCTTTGCTGCTCACCGCCTCCTGGCCTCGCACTCACCACTTGTCCTATGTGAGCCACAGCTCTCTTTGTCTTAAAGCGGCGGGGGATGACAACATCGTCTTCTCTAACCGGGTTCTGGGGGTCCGATGGGTAATGTGTGTGGATGTACTTGGTGACTGCAAAGCACAAGCTCAGACCAAGTGCCTCTGTGTCCAACACCCCCACCCGCATCCACCCTCTATTGCTCTTCACTCAGCATTCATCAACAGCCACACCTGCCTCTCCTTCTGAGCAGAGGATGCTCAGGTCCCGCTCCCGGTCCCACCACAGACTGGTTGCATTCCACGGCAGCAGGAGAAGACTAAGGCCGCAGACATGTGACTCCATGTGAAAGGAACCAGAAGCATTGGATTGACATCTTTTAATTTTTTTGCATAAAAAGTAGATGTGAAGAGTGAAGACTTGTAGTAACACCCCAGGCCAAGTAGCACATTCAAGTCAGCATGGCAGGTGACACACAGGATGTCAGAGAGCATGACAGTAGCACTAGGAACATGAATAGCATAATGCCACATGTCAGCGTTGCCCACAGAGCCCATATAATGGCAGTGGGCATGGAAATGTCGTCTGGACCAACAGGTGCCGAGGGGGGTGCGGCTGGTGCATTACCAGGATCACGGGCACCATGCACATCCCACCACCGCTGCCAGTACGAAGGGGGTCTTCCGCCCCACCTTGCTGCCCTCCAGCTGACTGCAGGTGGGTAGCCTCTCGTCGCAGCCCGCGCAGCAGCATTTCTACCTTCACATCTACACTGTAAAGTGCCTTAAGAGCAAGGACCCTGTCTTCAATGCCCCTGTTCTCCATCAGGCCAGAACTATGTTTCACAGGTAGAAGGCACTTACTGCCTATTAACCAACCAATAGCCATGATCCATTTTTACCCACTGCCTCAGCTTATCCAAATGTAAAATGGGGGAATCACTGTAACCTTCTCCTAAAGGACGGATCAGAAAAAAAAAAGTGATATGCATGGAGAATGTTGAAGCCACTGAGCCGAACTGACTTGTTCTCATCCTGCTTTCTGATGATGACCTTCCCCATCCATTCCTGCCTCCAGTTGGTGCGGTCCCAAGCACCAGCCCGGAAGTAGGCTACTGGTGCTTTCTAGGTCTCTGCCAGCAGGTGGACTCTGTAGGGGGGAAGGGGGCTGAGATACCCTGACTCTCTGGAGGGACAGCTGCCAGCTTCTGGAAGGGATCAGAGACCAGACAGCGCACTTTTGCCTTCAATGGACTCATTCAAAGGGAAGCTGCTCCACCCCTTCAGCAATCACCTCACCTCAGGCCAAACCCCTTTTTCCTTGGGGACATTCATCTTTTCTTCCCTGAAAACACAGCTGAGGAAAGGGAATTCCACCTTCCTTCCTACCTGCCTTTGCAACTATCAAAAATCCAGCACCTCCACCTTTGGGGCCCATCTTTGCCTCTTTTCTCTGGCTACCAGGCGTTTATGATTGATCTGTTTCTCGTGGCTCCAAGTGGAATTTGACTGCATGCGTGGAAACAGCCAGGCAGAGCTGACAGCGCCGTCCGACAGTGAGCAGAGCTCCTGACATCCGTGCGCAGGAGGCTGTGCGCGCACACATGGGCCCCTTCTCTGAGCCCCCACAGAGTTCCCTCTCCACCCCGCTTTGGCAGGCCCCACCTGCTCATCCTCCCTTGGTCCAGCCCACTGCACGAGCACGCACCCGCTTTCTGCTGCAGGCGGGCAGACAGCCCTCCCCTGCCTTCCCACCCCTCACAGACCCGGGATGGGGTGGGGGCCTGGGGAGCTGCACTCTGTTAGATAATGAGTTGAGAACTTACTGCCTCTTGTCTCTCTCTGGCTGGTGACTGACACAAATGGAATTCATCTTTAATCATCTGTTAACTCGTTGTCTATTATAGCTCTTTAATAGCACCATAGATATTCTTAATGAAGCATGATTTAAGGTATTTACAGCACACGGACCGACAGACATCACTCACAGTGTGCAGGTAATGAGGCATAAAACGGCTTTTGAATTCCCCCCAAAAGAGAAAGCGGCAGAGAAAGAGAGAGAGAGAGAAAGAGCTCCAGCACTGGGGCAAGAAAAAAAAATTAAAGCCTGTGTTGTAAGGTTTGTGTTAAAATGTTTAGGCATTTAAAGTCATTTAGCTTTTTTGAGGTGATTGGCTCACAGCGTGCAGCAACTGCCCACACTGAGAGTGGCAGGCTCAGCCCCAGGTCTCCTCCACGGTCCCTCGTACCCGATCCCTCTCCGGGCACTCCGGTGGCTGAGGGCTCCTCCAGGTGGAACGCAAGCCCTTGCCTGGTTTCCTCCCTTCGCACCGTGCTCCTCGACAGTGCTCCAGGGGCCTCGCCACCGTGCTCTCAGGACAGTGGTGGGGCGGGTGGCAGCCATCCCCACCGGGAAGAGGGCAGGGGCTGGTGCCTCTGTTCTTGCACTTACTTAAAAGTAAAGCCCCAAGCAGCAGAGAGGACCTAGCCTATGGCCTCCTCCAGCCCCTCCTGCCTGCAGTGAGGAGGCCCCGACTTAACCGGCTGGTTAGTGCCGACACCAGAGCCGGCCTGGTGTCTTCTCCCACGGGGATGGCTGCTCCTCTCACCGCACAGCAGTGCCCTGTCGTTCCGGCCAGACAGACACCCCAAAACCTCCAGGACAATGAGGATTTAAAGGGGTGGAGACATGGGGGTGGGGTGTAATGGGGGACATTTTCCAAGGACACATTTTAAATGTAGATCTCCAAAGCAGAAGAAACCACCCCCCTCAACACCCCCCACAGGGTACGATGGGATAGGAAACTACAGGACCACTTCCCCGTGGTGGGCATTCGGACAGACTTCCTTTCTCTCTGCCTCAGAGCAAGGGGCCCGACCTGCCTTCCCTGCAGCCAAGAAATGTTGCAAAGGGGAGCACAGGGCTTGGGGCATGGGGACCAGAGATGAACATCACTCATGGGGATAGAGCCATGTTACTTATATTTGAGGTCCACCAAGATACCCACCTGTGTGTGGCCTCTGCCAGCCTCCACCACCACCCGCAGGTGCTCTCCGTGCTTGGCCTGACCCACGGCAGGGGCTGAGCAAACACCTCATGCGTGAACGTGTCGTTTCCGTCAAATTCCCTTTCTGCATCTGGCCACTCTCGGGTTCCTGGTACAGACTGACAGGGACCAGGAGCCCCCAGGCCCGTGCGTTCCCCTCAGGAGGAAGCACAGTCGGGATGTTTTGGGACAGCTGCCGGGTGCTTGCCTGGCCTTGGGGGCATAGACCTAGGCGCTCTGTCACTGCAGCCACTCCTGTCCCAGAGGGAAAGGGCTGTGAGTATGGCAGTGAGGTGAGTCCATGTACCGCTGCTTCAGCAGGCAAGCGAGAAGGTGGGCCTGGGTGGGAGAAGACGTGACTTCTCAGGACGGGATGGCGAGGAGCCCGTGTAGGTGTGACTAGGGTGACCGGACTTTCCTCCAACTAAACCATTCTGCTCCTTGAAATATTCTAGCCAGGCAAATCTCGTGGCTCGGGCTTTCTCTGTGGCATGGCCTTCTCCTAATTCACGGCACCTTCCTCTTCTCTTAGCTGGACAGCGCCCGTGTCTAGATGCAATATGTCTTGGAGAATTTTTGGGCCTCACCTTTGTTTTTATTCTCTAATGATTTGTGGGACAATATGATTCTTTTAAGTATATTTTATTGATTATGCTATTATAGTTGTCTCATTTCTTTTCTCCCCTTTATTCCCCTCTGCCCTGTGCCCCCCCCCACCAGCATTCCCCCCCTTAGTTCATGTCCATGGGTTGTACATATAAGTTCCTTGGCTTCTCCATTTCTTATACTTTTCTTAACCTCCCCCTGTCTATTCTGTACCTACCAATATGTTTCTTATTTCCTATACCTTTTCCCCCATTCTCCCCCTCCCCTTCCCCACCCTGCTGATATCCCTCCATGTGATCTCTAGTTCTGTGATTCTGTTGCTGTTCTAGTTGTTTGCTTTGTTTGTTTGTTTTAGGTTCAGTTGTTGGTAGTTGTGAGTTGTTGTCATTTTATTGTTCGTATTTTTTATCGTCTTCTTTTTCTTAGATAAGTCCCTTTAACATTTCATATAATAAGGGCTTGGTGATGATGAACTCCTTTAGCTTTACTTTATCTGGGAAGCACTTTATCTGCCCTTCTGTTCTAAATGATAGCTTTGCTGGATAGAGGAATCTTGTATGTAAGTCCTTGCCTTTCACGACTTTGAATACTCCTCTCCAGCTCCTTCTTCCCTGTAAGGTTTCTTTTGAGAAGTCAGCTGACAGTCTTATGGGAACTCTTTTGTAGGTAACTGTCTCCTTTTCTCTTGCTGCTTTGAAGATTCTCTCCTTATCTTTAATCTTGGGTAATGTCATTATGATGTGCCTTGGTGTGTGCTTCCTTTGGTCCAATTTCTTTGGGACTCTTTGAGCTTTCTGGACTTCCTGTTTCCTTTGCCAGATTGGGGAAGTTCTCCTTCATTGTTTTTTCAAATAAATTTTTCAATTTCTTATTCTTCCTCTTCTCCTTCTGGCACCCCTATGATTCGGATTTTGGAACATTTAAGGTTGTCCTGGAGGTTCCTAAGCCTCTCCTCATTTTTTTGAATTCTTGTTTCTTCATTCTGTTCTGGTTAAATGTTTATGTCTTCCTTTCCCAAACCGCTGATTTGAGTCCCAGTTTCCTTCCTGTTGGTTCCCGGTATATTTTTCTTTTTTCACTTTGCATAGCCTTCACTTCTTCCTCTATTTTGTGACTATATTCAATCATTTCTGTGAGCATCTTGACTACCTGAATGTTTCTTCTTTAACTCCTTGGTTGTAGGACTTCCATACAGTTTGATTTTCTGGCAGTTCTGATTGTTTTTGTTTTTAAATTTGTTGTTGTCCTTCTTTTGGTTGTGCGAGGAGATGAAGTGTATCTACCTACGCCTCCATCTTGGCCAAAAGTCCCCTACTGGACAATATGATTTATATATTTTTTTCTTTCTAAACCACATTTCTGTCAAGAATCAGCACCTTTGTACTTTCTGAAGAGGATTTGAGATAGCTTGGTGTGAAGGTGGAGAACCTCGGCACCCACCCAAAAGTGAAGCGATCCTTGGAAATGTCACTTCACCATGGAGACAGGAGAGAGGAGAAGAGTAGAGGGGCACAGCCTGGCCTAGGGCCCCTGCTAGTGTCTCTGGTTTTTCTTCCATAATGTCATCCTTTCCCCTGATTTGGAATCCAGGCTCTCCAACATCCCAGAGAACTCATAGTGGCCCTTATCATAAGCTGAAGTCATTACTTTAGAAAGTTTCCAAAAAATACATACATTTGGGCACATGAGGCCAGGAAAATGTGAAGGCTGCCATTCAACCCCAAAGCAGGCGCTTGAGACCAGGCCCATTAAAACCTACCTTTTCCTCTTTTGTGGATGATTCTGTTTGTGGGTTCGACATTCAGCAGGTCACTAGCAACATGCAGTGTGTCCCAGCACCTCCCCCTGGCCCTGATTTCTTCTGTTTTATTCCCTGCCATTAAGAAATGTTTATAGCAAAGCATTTGTGTAACACTTAGATAGAGCAACTAGTTGCCTAGGAAACTGTGCGTTCTACACATGTTCCACTTCCTCGTATCGTTTGGATCCAGCTGCCTCAATTGTCCTTTCCCTTCAGCCTTCTTTTGACAACTGGACCTTACCACCCCACCACATTTGATGCCAATGGAGTAGCTCCTAACAAGGACCAGCTATGTAATTCATGGGCCCCCATGCAAAATGAAGATGCAGAACCCCCAGTGGAAACATCATCGAGGATTTCAGGTGGAAAGAGAGTGCTGCCCCAAGTACCTCTCTTCTCAGTGCCTCATTCCTCATGGCAGTAGGAGTGGCCCCGCTCTTCCCTATGACTCTGTTGGGCTGTTGGGGTCCTGTCCTGGTCACAGAGACATGCTTCTTCTACTTTATTGCTACATCTTTCCAGAGCTGAATCCACATGCTCAAGTCTCAGATTATTAAGGCTCTCCTTGTTGACCCCCCAGGAGGCAAGGCTCATATATAATTGTAGGATCCAGGCCTTACTTTCTGTAAACCATATTTACTCTACTCAGATTGTGTACATAATAGTTCTTACCTCCTTTAGCCCAAGAAGAGCATCAGAATTGCACCCTGGGTCAAAACGAACCGTAGCCTGTCCTGCTATGGCGACGGTCTCTGGCCACCACCCCCGGAGGCTTTTGAGGACACCAAATTCCCTGCACTGCTATCAGTCCTTAAGGATCACCTTCTAAAGTTCACAATCTACCCAAGAAGCCAGTGCGCATCCATAACCCACAGGTTTCTCCAAACCTTTTAAAGAGCAATGTGTATTTTCAACCATCTCACCTCCTGGGTGATGAAGTAGGTGAGCTGACCACCAGCTGTGCGTGTCAACAGTTCCTTTTGTCTGTTCTAACTGCTTCCCTCTCAAGTGCCAAGAGTTCCCTGCAGTTCTGCCTACCAGGATCTAATGACCAAGACTGTTTGGACATTTCGACTCTAAGTGATTTGAAAGGCTTGGCTCATCCTCATCTCCTTCTCCTGTCCTCATCTGGCCTCTCCCCCTCCCCTTCCCATGGCTCCTAGCTGACCATCCTGGTGGCCCCTTTATGCAGCACTGGGAACTGAGGACAGAGCCTCCCTGCAAGCATATGATGGTTCTTCATAGATGTCACACACTCATTTATGTATGTCTCCTTCCAGTTAAGCGACCCTTTGTTGTTCTTCTGTGTCACAGGGACCCCTTGGGTTGGTGTCTTTAGGGAACAGTCTGGAGTGACTGTGATATCCTTGTCTGAGTTGTCTTCCCAGGAGTGTCCGGGGTTGTTTCTGCCGAGGTCTGGGAGCCCATCTGCCCATATCAGGCAGTGGCGGGGGGGGGGGGGTGGCATTTCCACCTAATAAAGGATCCTCCCCCATCCTCTGAGTATTCGGAGTTTCACTACAATCTATATGAAGTTGTAGAATAAAAGGCGTACAAAGGAGCCCCCAAACTTTGTAATCTAGAAGCGAACAGAAAAATAGATCCTTTTGTGGCTTTGCTTATTGCTATCTCCAAGCTCTTCCCTATCAACAACAAAATATTTGGCATTCAAGTTCTTAATTTTGAAAGACTAAACACAATTTCATGTCCCACTAATTGACTCACCTCCTCAAAGAAGTGTCACTAATAAAGGGCGCACGAGTGCACTTGTGGAGTCCTGCTCAAAGGGCAGCGGGCAGAGTGCCTGAGAGCCCGGCTTCGGGACCAGACGGAACTGCGCTTGATGTTTCCCTTCGCCATTCCTAACAACGTGCCCTCGGACAGGTTACTCCATCTGCCTCAGTTCTCTCATTTTTAAAGTGGGAATAATAGTGGTGGCCTCTGTGTTGGCTGTGGAATTAAGTGAGGCAAGAGATATGTAGTGGTTGGCATTTGATACAATAGAGCTCAATTGAAGGTAGCTATTATTTGTTTGATAATCTTTAATTGAGGGTTATACCAATTTGTACATTCAGGATTCGCTTTTCAGGGAAAAGCCTTTACTTGGTGGTAAACTCCTCAGCTGTTAGTACAGTTAGTTATATCTTTTATTCATGTGTTCAGCATGCGTGTTTACTGCACAGCTCAGGTATGCAGAGGACCCTGCGAGCCAGCCCCTTGTCCCAGGCTGGGTAACAGAAGTAGGTACCCCAAATGTAAGGTAATGTAAGTCTGTAACACGCACATTCTCTCTAGGAGCCAACTCACATTCTTTGTAATCAAGTTTTGGCCCAAGAAGATATGGATATTCCCAACATAATTCTAAAAAATTGTCAATAGGTAGGAATAGCTCAAAACCCTCCCCTTCCCTCTTTATTAATCTTTTCTTATATTAACAAAACAAGTTTGGGGGTCCCCAGCCAATAGTGTATTCATTCACACCTGTGTATTTTGAAAGTTCTTGGATAAAGGCCCATCAATCTCTGTGATTCACTGAATCTGGTTTTAAAATAGATCTAGAATGTCCTCATCAGTGTTTTTTAATCCTCACCTGAAGATATGTTTATTTATTTGAGAGAGAGAGAGAAACATCAATGTGAGAGAGAAACATCCATCGGTTGCCTCCTGCGTGCATCCTGAATGGAGATCAAATCCATAACCTAGGTATGTGCCCTGACCGGGGACTGAACCTGCAGCTTTGTGTTGTACAGGACAACGCTCCAACCAGCAGAGCCACCATCCAGGGCTAGGATGTCCTGATCAGTTCTGAGGGTGATTTGAAATGGGAAAAACAGATAAGGTCTACCCAATACCCAGAAAGTGTCTCACTGACCGTCACCAGACGATGGTCCCTCTGATTCTCCACATGAGCTTTTCCAGAAATGTTTTAAAATCCTTTTATGGGTTTGGAGAATAGCATTGAATACACACATACACACACACATACACACACACAAAATTTCCCCAACAAATGTCTTATTTTCAGCTGACCAGTCACATTCTGTGGGTTTCTTGCAAATGAAAATACTGCCTTGAAATTGGAAGACTTAGAAATCACACGGCTGTATTCTCTTAGCTCATCTTTTTTCCTTCCCCATCAAATTTACTCCTAGAAAAGCCAGCAGAGCCCTCCTCCCTGACCGTCCTGGGGGCCTAGGCAAAGGGGTGAGGTTCCCATGTTCAGCTTCACGGGGTGAGACGCAGCTCTGAAGTCGAGCCCCTCCCAGAGACAAGCCGGGCAGTGGGAAGGAAGGCCCGGAACAAAGACCCATCTGGTCATTGTATTCATAGTTATGCCTTGTTTAGCGCCCCCACGAAAAGACGGAAACCCCACACACTATGCTTACAAATCAGAGCGATTCAGATCCACAAGCATTTGCTCTGTGCTTTTAATAGTTATTGTATTTCACACACCAAGCCTTAGTTGTTCCTTATAGTTCTCTTAACTCTCCATCAGAAGAATCTGCAATATTTTGCAGTAACCCATTCACTCTCCTAATAGCCCTCAGGACAGGAGCTTATCGAGAGCACCCCCTCCCGTCTTGTGTGTGGAGAACCAGATGCCCTGTCATTTAGCTTAAACCTCTCCCTCCCCACCAGCCCTTCTGGATTCCCCAGCATGTCCCCCAGGCCTTGCTATTGCCTTGCTCCTTCAAGCAGGACAGGCCGTGCCACCAAAACTGCTGCTGTCTCTCCCTCAGGGCCCCCATCCTTCACAGCACTTCCTCATTGGCTAGCGTGCCCATGGGTCCGCCCACCTCAACTGGGGCCAAATCCCCTGGTGAGAAGTCCCACCTCCAAAAGGCTGAGCCACCAGCCTGGCCACTCACCCCCATCTGGCCGGGCTTGGTCACCCCGAACGAGTGTGAAAACACCACCTTTGCGGGCCTGTATCCGAAAGAAAATGGAAACCTGCTGTTAGCTCCATTCCCACACTCTTCTCGTGTTTGCTGTTATTTTTTAACACTTTTTTTTTCTCATAAAAGCACTACCCTCTTCCCCAGAGCTTGCCTGTAGCAAAGGCATGGTCTGTACAACTGCAATTATTGCAGGGAACAGATGGAGTGAGGAGCACAAAGTCTGTTAATAGTAATAGAAATGCTACATGTTAACCTGGACAGCACATGATGACAGTCCCATGACTACCCGTTCTGTTCCCACCAGCTGGGCAACCAAAGTAGGAATGAGATATTCACAAACACAGCCATCAGCCACGTAGCCACCTAAAGTTAGAACTCAAATTCCTTCACACTAGGGGCCTTGGCGACTGTGGTGGCTCAGGCTGAGCGCAGAGAAGGCCAACCCACAGCTCGGTGCCAGGCCTAGCAGGCTTGCCCCAGCTCTCATTCAGATGCCAAGGCCTCCTGGCCTGGCCGAGGCCCAGACCTAGCTTCCAGGCAAACGCTGGCCCTCACCGAGGAGCCAACCCAACCGACGCTTTACCTCTGTGCTCTGGGGAGGAAGCGTTAGGTCTGACTAGGCTGATCTTGATTTCCTGGGAGGTAAGGGGTAAGTGACAGGCCTGGTCAGGAGTCAGAGGCTTCAGCTCCCCCAGGCCGAGAGCCACAAGGACAACGGTAAGTCTCTGTGCTAAGCATTGTATGTTTGGGAGCAGCAATACAAAGGGCTCTGTCCAGCTCTGGGACCGAAAATTTTATCCCCCTTCCAGAATACAAAAAGAAAACAATGTCTTATCCTGACAGAGGAAATGGGTACATTTATTTCAACAAATATTTCTTAAGCATCTACTGTGTGCAAGAATATATGCCAGGCTCTTTAGGAACAACAAAGAAGTCATTGTCCCTACCTTCAAGGAAATTATAATCTAATAAGAGGGACCAAGAGGAGCCCACGTATAACCAGGTGCATAGCAGACCGTGATGAGTGCTCCAGCGAAGGCGCAGACGAAGTGCTGCTGGGGTCCCAATGGCAAGGACGGCGTATCTTGTTCAAGGGGCTCAGAAGAAGGCCTTGTGGAGGAGGTGGGCGGCCTTTGAGATGTGTCTTGAAGAATGGGGTGGACTGTCTGGTGGGCACAAGGGTGGGGAAGCAGAATCACGCCTGAGGTCAGGATTGGCCCTGCCCGTATGGACATGTGTAGGGCGATGGTGGGGTTGGCTGGCAGGCTGACGGACAGCAAGCTACAGGCCTCCAGTGCTAGGTCACACAGTTTAAGTCAAAAGTCTGTGGACAGGCCTTCCTTAGAAGGGTTACCGGGCAGGGGCGGGGTTGCGAGAGCCAGTTCTGTGCTCTTTCCTCCCAGCTCCGGTTCTGTGACCTCGGGCTAGCCGCTTGGATGGACCGTGGGGTGAATATGTACTCATGGAAAGGAGTTAGCACTGCAGATCTGGGAGCATGTTTGTTTCTTTATTTCTTTGTTTTTCAAAGAATTTGTTTACCAAGACAGTCCTTGATTACCCTAATAGAATGGCTTCCATTGAGTCACACATGAGTGGGAAGGGAGGTAGACAGGTCATAAGGCCAGGTGGGAGGCTATTGAAATGGTAGAATAAGACCTAGTTCAGTCCTCACCCAAGGAGTCAGAGAGGATGGGGAAAGGCAAGAATGGGCTCCAGAAAAACTCAAATGTGATTGGAGAGGGGAGAGTCAGAAGATGGTTCATGGTTTGAATTTGATGGCTGACAAAATGGTAGTGCTCATAGAAACAGGTAAGTCAGAGGAGGGACTGGTAAGTGGGGTGGGCATGAATGTAGCTTTGGGAGGTAGAATTATTTATCTGGTAACAAATTAAAAAAGGATCACTGCGCTTCTTACAAGCCACACTTTCCCTTTCCCTTTCCTCAGTTTCCTTTTCTCCTCCCTCCCATGCAGAACAGGTGATAAAAAAAATTCCTCTCCTGACATGCGGTGTGATTTCTGCTCCCTGCTTGGCTGTGTATGAGGCTTTGAAATTTAAAAGAGTCACTCAGCTTTATGAAGTGAGAAAAGTTGCAATGGGCCAGAGGGACAGAGTGCAGGCTTTGGGGAGTGCACAGAATACAGTGAACTCAGCAGGATTTGAACTCACCACTCGAGGCTTGGGTGTAGCCAGAGCCCCCAAGTCAGCCATCGTAAGAGGGCAGATGCTGTGGAGCGACCGTCGTCCCCAGAGGCCTGGGAAGTGCGGTGGCAGAGGCGTCTCATTCAGAGATGCAGGGACGTGTTGCCAATAAGTACATCTTCGTAGTACGTGCGTTTTAAATTACACAAGTGGCCAGAGACCTGTGTGCGGGGGAACTGGCAACAGGCAAAGAAAACCATATTGTTTTGAATAAAAGTCAAGCCCAGTTCTGTCCCTCTGCCTCCTGACCTGTGCCCGCCCTTCCGTGCAGGGAGAAGAGGGTGGAGCTGGGGCACGAGGGTCGTGGTCCTACAACAAATCCCAGAGTGGCCTCTCCCTTGTCCACGGCGACTGGCATCTATCGATCACTTGAACCTGTGCCAGGTGCTATTCTAAGCCCTTATTAACTCACTCAGTGTGCTCTGCAATCTAAGAGAAAAGCATGATGATCACTATCATCTCTGCCTCACTCAGCGAGCCCGGGGCCCAGAGAGTCCAGGCAACGTGCCGGGCTGCCCGCTGACTCTGCAGGTGCACGTCACTGGGAATATGGCCTCACACAGGTTCTCTGATCCTTCTCAGCCTCAGTTTTCCCATCTGTAGACTCAGCATAAAAACCTCAATTTAGAGGATTTTTCCTGCAGTGACCCCTTGTCCCCAGTAATGTGACTTTGGCCACACCAAAATATGTCCTTAGCGGACTCGCACGGGTATCACCTGCCACCTCTGAGCACAACATCTGGCCCTTGCTGAGTCTGCTTTATTCTTCTCATGATGGCCTGCTCTAGATGGATGCCCACCTCCCCACTCTCAGGAGTACATTGTCCCTCGCCTGTGTCCCCCTGGCGTGTCACACTGTACTTTTACAGGTCTGCCTCCCTTGTTGTTTGTGAACCATGCCAGGACATCTTTGTACAGGCAGAGTGTAGGATATTGGTTCATCGAAGAAGTAGCGATCTTCAGCCTGAACGAAACGCGATAGCTGCCTTCCAATGTGTGAGAGGCTCTGCCAAGTGCAGGAAAACAGGACTGGTTCTGGGCAGTTCTCAGGGAAAAAACAGGAACAAGTGTGAGTTTTAAGGGGCAGTTTTTGGCTCCATGAGATGTGGCCTCGGTGTACCAGGATGAGTCACATCCACAGGGAACGAGGGGCAGCCCTTGCTGGGAGCACTGGGGTGGTGCTGGACGGTTGCTGACTAGCTCTGGCTTTGTCAAAAAGGAAACGCAGCCCCAGTTTCCTCCACCACTCCAGGGTTCTGTGATCTGTCCCATTCCAGGCACATTTAGTCTCCCTGGGGACGGAGAGAAAGAGAGTGAGAGAGAGAGAGAGAGCAGGCAGTGAGGGCTGCATGTGCGGCCTATTGTCTGTGCGCTCCAGTGTCCCCAGGCTGGACCGGAGATGCCGGAGCTCCATCTCCCAGGCCCTGGGAACTGGAGATGGGCCTTCTGGAGGAAGTCTCGGGCTGTCCAGGTAACTGCTATCTCAGGGGCCTCTGGGAACAAACACCGAGGCCATTTGTTCTCCGTAACACTTGACCTGTGGACATTGCTTCACAGTCTTAACAATACTCTCACACTCTTCCCTTGTTTTCTATTTAGAAGCACCCTGTTGTGTGAGACACAGATTATCGCCATTTTGCAGATCAGTAAACTGTACCTTAGTGAGAGCGCATAACTTAGCCCCAAACACTCGGCCTATCCGTGTGACATTTCAGGCAGGGACTCAGGACCTCTGTCCTTGACTTAGGTCGTCTTTTCATAATACGGTGCCTTTCTGAAGAGCAGCCTCTGGTGCTCACTTGCCAAACCAGCCCAGGAAACTGACAGTGCGCCAGGTAGGACCGTGTTTGGGTGCAAGAAAGAACAACGCCTGGCACAGGGACTCGAGGGGCTGCTTCGGTTCACGCAGCAGCAAGTCCAGGGGCTGGCAGTCCTGGGCGGATGGAGCTGCTCAAGGACCCAGGTTCCTTTTATCTTTCCATTTCACCATCCTTCATACACAGGCCTTCAACCTTATGCTTGCCCCCTCGGCATCACGTCACAGTCCAGACAGGAAGAAGGGAGCCGGTAAAGACAGCAACAGTGTTCTCCCAGGTGGTCTTTACCTTTGATTCAGGAGCTCCTCCCAGGGACTTTCTCCCACGTCTCCTTGGCCAGAGCGTGGCCTCCACTGGGTGCAGGCAAGGCTGGGATAAACCCAGTGCTGTAGCTTTGCAGCCCCCATAGTAGAAGAAGGCAAGGAGGAAAAGTCATCGATCCCCATGACTGCACAACACCTCTACCCAAAAGTGCCAAAGCATGACATGCGCCCCAGCTCCTGGGTCTAGGTGCGTCCGTGCTCACAGCCCAGGAAGCGTCCTGGTCCGCAGCTATGGAGAGAAAGGATGTGCTTCTGGATGCCAGCCTGAAATGTGAGTCGGTTCTCGGGAAGGAAAGGCTTTAGGCTCAAGGGACAACACCGGGCTGCATCCTGGTGGGGCCGTCAGCCCTGATGAGGAACAGCTGTTACACTCAGCCTCCCCCAGGAAGAAGGCTCTTAACTAGATTTCCCATAGAGAACTTTGTGGGGGAGGTTCAAACACAGCCAGCCCACTACCAGCTAAATTTGTATGCCAACCAACATCGTAATGAATAGTGGGAGCAGAGGGTGACTTGTGTCTGTGACTTCAGCTTCTGTCTTCGGTGCCCCAAGCCCCTTAATCATCAGAGCCCAGGCACAAGGGACCCCAGCGGAGGTTGTGGGAGCCTGTCCTTTCTGTAGAGGGCACACGGTATTCCCTGAGAGTGCACTGGGCAGGAAGAGAAACCCGGGTTTCAGTCAGTGGTGGATTTGGTTGGGGGCTTTTGGGAACCCAACTTTAATACTGTAGTCCTTGCCCCTGACTCTACATGAGTGTCACCTGGGAAACTTCCAGGTTGACAGCAATGCCTGGGCCCCACTCCAGATCCCTTAAGCCAAGGGTCGAGCATTGGTAGCTTAGAAAATCTCCCCTGGTGACCCTAATACTGAGGCAGGGGTAAGAACTTGCTGTCAACTTGACGATGACCCTTAACCTTATCAGGTCAGTTCAGTCTCCCATTCAAGGACAAGTGTATGCTGACAACAAGCCACACCCATAATCATATCAGAAAATGAGAAAAATACAAAGCCAGACACTCCCCAGGTCCCCATGGTCCCCAGATGGGCTGGAGGAATGTCTGAGTCATAAGGAGTCGAAGGCCTGGTTCTAAAACGTCCCCGGGGTTGGTTCTGGTCTGGGCTGGTAAGACGCACAGATGAGAGTGATGGTCATGAAGGAAGCAGTTTGTACGTACAGGTCCATAGAAGCAGGAGCCACTGCGGCCACCCAGGGCCACCCAGGGCGGCGCCAGGGTCAGTCAGTCAGGAGGCGGAGGGAGCAGCGGGGGAAGCAGGGGCAAGAGCCTTCACTGAAGTTTTTGTGGGAAGGAACGGGTTAGGCAGGATTCGCAGGGACATGGGTTGGCTGGTTTGAATAATGCTGGTGGGCTCTGGGGCAGAGGGGCCGCTCCTAGCCGTCTGGTCTGTGGCCGTGCAATGATCATGTCAGGGAGATGGTGGCTCAGCCCAACGACGGAGGTGACGTAGGGCACAGGCTCTGGACTGGGTGGTTTACGTTTGAAGAGCCCGTTCTGAGGTGAGTATTTGCTACTTGGAGGAACAGGCAGCCTCTGCAGGGCCAGCAAGGCGCAGACATGAAAGCGTCAGCAAACAAAACACCCGATTAGTGCAGGTCCCGCCTGCTCAGCACTCCTAGGACTTGAGACTATCTGCAGACACCATGTCACATTCTGTCCAAGCACACTTCCGCTCCCTCTCTCTGGACAGTTACGTGCAGAACCCCCACCTGGCCAGGTGCAGGGAGAGGGTCTTGGTGCCTCCGGAATTCCCCTCCACGTCAGGAAAGCCCCTCAGCATGGAGTTACAGAGCGGGCAGCACGCTGGTCGGCCTCCGGGAATGACCAGCCTGGGGCCGTGCTGGGTCATCCCCGTGCCGAGGGGCCGCACAGTCACGTGATGGTCTTCCCTTCTGGCTGGCAAGCACGCTAAGAGCGTGTGTTACCTGAGATCTCAGAACCTACCACTGTTTCTACATAGCTTAAGCACTCGGACGAAACATAAAAAATACGCCTGTCAATTTTATAGGCAAAAATAAGGTTTTATTTTATAATTTGCTATCTTCGAAATCAAATGTTTGCTCTTACTTTTATTGGTCATTTGTGTTTCTTATTTTATGAACTGTCTCTTCATGCCATTTGTTTTCTCATTGGTTATTACTCTTTTCCTCATTGACTTAAAAACGACTGTATGTGTAATAAGGATATTAATCATTTTTCATAGATCTTGTAAATATTTTCTCCCAGCTTATTATCTTTGAATTTTAGAAAAGTTTCAAAATTATATCTATTTAAATATATCAATCTTCTCCTTCATGCCATTTACCGTGAACAGTTTGTGTATACTTTCCCAGACATTTTCTGTGCATATGCAAATATACTTATAAATATATATATAGTTAAATAGAAAAAGTTTTCCTGCACATTTTAGATGAGATCATACAAACTATTCTGCAGCTTACTCACTTTGATTACTAGTATATTGTGGAAAGTTTCCCATGTTAAAATATAAAGTTCTAACTCTAATGGAGTATTCCATTATATAAACTATAATTTCACTGAATTAGTCTTGAAGCTTTTCTTTTTATTTTCACATTTAAATATGAAAGTTTTGGGTGTATGAGAGAAATAGAGACTGAAGTTTATTTATTCCAGGTGTTGAGCCAATTGTCTCAGTAGACTTACAAAGCAATCTCTCCTTTGCCCGCTGGTTTGAAACAACTTAATCATGTATTAAATATCACATTTTTTGTGACATCTGGATCACATATTTAATGCGTACCCTACTTAGAACATGGGTTTCTAAGTTTTCTATTTTGATTCACTTACTTATTTATTCCTTAATCAGCACCACACTGTTGTAATTATTTTAGTTTTATGTGTTAATATCTACAAAGTCAATATTATCCCTCTATTTCATCTTTTTCAATATTACCTTGGCTAATGTGTTTTCATTTATTCTGAACTTTAGAATCATTCTATGAAGTTCCCAAAACATCTGTTTAGAGTTTTGATTGGACTTGTGTTAACTAATTAATTAAAGGATTAGTGACATAATTTGCTAGTGATTATTTCAGAATTGTGTTCAATTAATTAATTAAAGAATTAGTGACATAATTTGCTAATGATTATTTTAGCACATCTCTCCATCTCTTTGAGTTTTGTTTTTATGTCTGTTAGTGATTTTTTTCTGTATGTCTGGCATTTTTCATCAAGTTTATTCCTAGATATTTTATATTTTCATTACAATTTGAAATGGAATTTTAAAAGTATGTTTTCTAATGGACTATTATTATTATCTGTAGGAAAGCACTCATTTTTTGTTCATTTTGTAACAACTCACTTTACCTAGCATTAGTCTAGTTGTTTCCAGCTGGTTCTTTTGGATTTCTTGTGCAGGCAGTTGTGGCACTTGCAAAATAAATAAATAAATAAATGACAGAGGGTAGATGATTTTATTTCTTCCTTTATAGTATTTACACTTTGTTTCTTTTTATTTTCTCATTGGCTTGACTAGAACCAATTCCTGGATATACTGTATTTTGCCATATAAAAATGTATAATGCACACTTTTTCGCCCAAATTTTTTAGGGAAAAACAAGGATGTGCATTATACAAGGGTATAATGGTTACCTACCATGGGTATGATAATGGGCATAATAATCCTGTGTATGATGCACACAAAACTGTGGGTAAAACACGGCAAAATACAGGTATCAGTCAGACAGTTTCTTCTCTCTGGGATTCCATTGGGATCACACACACAGACAATTTATTATTTAATTCTACTCTTCCCTGAATATTTTCACCTCTTTATCCTTTTCTGAGTTCTTGGAGGTTTTCTTGTGTTTATCTTCATAGTCTCCGATTTAATTTCTTATGGCATCTAATATGTGGTTCACTGCTTCTTTTGGATTTTAACACTCAACAATCAGTATTTTTCTCTAAAATACTCATCTTTGGAAAGTTGCCAAACTTTCTCCCAATTGTCAAAGGCTCATCATGTGCCTTCCTGAAACACCCATTTAATCATGCCAGTTGTCTGTTCAAATAATTTCAGTGGGTTCTGTTACAAAACAAATTCCAAATGGCTCAGGTCACGTTAGGCTTTCTGTTACCGAGTTCCAATAACCTTCCAGCTCTTTCACCCACCACTCCTTCCAGAGGCCCTGTGTTCCAGCACACCCCCCAGTCAGCCTTGCACAGTCCCTCCCCTCTGCCCACAGAGTCCTTTTCCTGATGCTTTACCTGCTCATCCTTCAAGATCAAGTTCAAAAGATGACTCTATGAAGCCTTCCTGGACTCCTGAGGTGGAGAGGTTTAGGATCCCTCCTCTGTGCTCCCTCTGTACTTGATAAATGCTGCTTTGCTTGGGCACTTTGTATGGGGACCGCCGTTATGTCTATGTCTGACTCTCTCTCCAGATCAAGGAGAGGCCCAGGACTCTTTTCTATTTACCTTGCTCACTTCTCACTGTCTCACACCTTTCTCTTCTGTCATACTCACCAGTCGCTATTCAAGTTAAACCCAGTTACCATTTATTCCACACTCGCACTGAACAGTTAAAAAGCTCACAGCTGTGGGCTGTAATATTACCCAGTGACCTTACTATGTATGCTTATGGGATATTCAGTCCCTTACTTTCCAAAATGACTATTGCACACCTTCTTCTCTGTCCACAGACTTCCTAAAATCCCTCTTCTCCTGATGATCATGACTCTAATTCACTCAGAAAATACAAACAACCAGAAACAATTTCCTCACCCCCCCCACCGCCATGTCTTCCAATTCCCTGTACCCTCTGCTCCCACCAAAGGCCTCCCCATTCACTCTGCCTCCTGCCCCTCCCGCTTCCCAGAGTCTTGGCCCTCACAATGATCTGGAGCCTGCATCTCTCCTTCTCTGCTGGGTCACTTCCACTGGCCTGCAAGCACGCTTCCCTGTCATCTGACTCTTAAAATACAAGAATAAAAGTAAAACTAAAAAAGACTTCTTAACTCTTCCTCCCACTCTAACAAGACCCCCTCCATGTCTCAGCTGTCCTTCTCACCAAAATCTGTTTTTTAAAATCGTCTTCAGTAACTATCTCCAATTCCTCGTCCTCATGTCAGCCCCACCTGTCCTTTCTACTCCGCTGAAGCTGGTCTTGCCAAGACAACAGTGATCTTCGAGTTGTCAAATCACGTGGTTACCACTGTGTCCTCATCTTGCTCTACCTTTCGGCAGCACTCAGCCCAGCTGACCGCTCACACCTGTCTCAGATTTCAGGACAGCTACCCTGCAGGTGTGCTCCCTACCCCACCGGCCTTCTGAGCTCGATTCTCCTTCTCTTTTCAATGTTAGAGTTCACTCGTGAGACCTCTTTTCTTCTCCATGTCTAATCTGGCCGTGAAATCATTTTATTCTGTGGATTTAGGCCCGTGTGTATGTTAATGACCCCAAATTTATATATCTGGTCCTGATTTCTCCCCCAAAGTCCAGGCTGTGACTCATATACTTGCTTGTCTTCTAAGAAGCATTTCTAACTTACGTCTAAAGCAGAACTCTTGATGTGCCCCTTCAAACACCCCCTCTCCAAGTCTTCTCTAGGCCATTAAATGGTACCGTTCACCCAGTTGCTCAAGCCAAAAACCCAGCCCTTATCCTCGGTTTCTCTTTCCCCACCCCTTTCTCACTGCCCTACTGACTAGTCCATCAGCAAATCCCTTTGATTCTACTTAAAAAGGCTTCCCTAATCCATCTACTTGTTTCTGTCCCCATTGCTAGCATCCTAGTCCAAGATACCATCGTCCTTCACTGTACTACTGCAGTAGCCTCCAAACTGGCCTCCTGGCTTCCTCTCTTGCCTCCTGCCAACAACTCATTCTCCTCCCAGCCACCAAAATGACCTTATAAAATGTAAATCAGACCATATCATTCTCCTGACTTAGTCTCCTGACTAAACTTCCCGTGGTTCCGCATTGCATTTACGCTACAACCCCACTCCTCACGCAGGCCCAAGGGGCGCCCTGTTGTCTTGCCCCGCCCACCTCTCCAACCCTGCCGTGTGGCTCCCGTCTTCTTTCGCCCTGGGCACATGGCCTTCTTTCTGCTCCTAACTTCCTCCTGAAGGCCTTTGTCGCAGCTATTTCCTATCCTTGGATTGCTTAACTCCTTCTCACTCTGCCCTATTTCATTAATTATAACACTAATCACAACTTAACACTTTCTTGGGCTGGTTGAGTTTTTTTGCTTGTTTGTTTGCTTGTTTAATCTCTGTGTATTACCTGGAGTAAAAGCTCCCTGAAAGTATGATCACACCGCCTTGTTCCCCATGGAGCCCTAGCACCTGAACCGTTTCAGGCACCTACTACGTGTTCAGGAAACGCTGGCTGAAGGGATGGACGAGTCCTAGTATTCCTTGCAATGGGTGTATTTCCTGACCCAGAGTAAGCTTTCCTGTGTTTGCTGAACTAATGGATAAGTTGTTCCAACTACACTGTGAGCTTCTCGAGAGCAGAGCAAAGGCGGAAACTGTTGTACGTTTCTTTGTTTCCTCCACAGCACCAAGCATGACGCTGGGGATTTCCAGTTGCTTCATAAACATGTTTGTTTGATTTATTCCTCTTTATCACAAAGGGAAATCCAAATGATTAAGCTGTCTTCTTAATCAACTTTATTTCTCTGAGAATAAACACGTGACACGGGAGGAATGTCATGAGAACCAAGATGACCTAGGTAGGAAGCTATAGGGGGGGTCAGCCACCCTGGGTGGGAGTAGAGGTTTAGGAGGCTCTGTGCCTGGCGGTTCTCCTAGCAGGATCCTGGCCCTAACGTGACATTTCTTTTTGGCGTGTGTGTTACAGAGTGCGACCTACATGCTGGTGATGGTGGACCCCGACGCCCCAAGCAGGACTACACCCATAGCTCGGTTCTGGAGACACTGGCTGGTGACAAACATCAGAGTAAGCTGGCCACCAGGCCCTTTCTGATTCATTGTGGGTTGTGGCTGGGAGCGTATCACGCTCCGCGGTTCTCAGCTCCCATTCGCGAGGGTAGAGGACACCGCCGAGCAAGGACTTCTGTGTCAGGTCACCCCCAGCACCCAGTTCTCACAGCCCCTCCAAAGTTTTCTCACAATTTCAAAAACTGTCCCAGGATCAGGGGTGCACAAGTAAATGGGCTCTCAGAGTAACAGAGGGATGAGCCCCACTTTGTAGTGTTTGCTAACTTCTGTAGTGTAAATACTCTCACCGTGGCTGGTTTCACAACTGACTCACCAAATTTCTGAAAATGTAACAATCGGCTCTGGCACACCTTTGCCAGGGGCCCAGATCTGGGGCAAGGGGTGATTCTGTGCAGTCCAGGAGGCAGAGCTGGGGCGGGGGCAGGGGTCCTGCAGGGGCTCCTCCTCCTGAGGGGCAGAGGAGGGGTGGCCATTCTTTTCCTTATACAGAAACAAATGGCCTCCCCTCGTCCTTGTCCCTTTGCTGCCCTGTGTGAGACGGAGCTGGCTCACACTCTCGGGAGGAGGTCTGGGGAACTCCATCTGGTGGATTGTCAAAGGACATTGTGTGGGGCTGGGTGGAGGGAAGGTTCTATTGACAGACAAGTTTTGGAGATGCTGGGTTAACCGGACTGAATCCCATTCATCCCTGAAGGCCTTTGCAGAGCTTTCGGTATCCTAATAGGCACTGTGTAGTATGCATTTTATTTTCAGTCTCACCTGACTATTGAATCTTTTGTTCATGAGTACTTTGGGCAAACCCACACTAGCTTCCAGCATGCGCACATCTCTGTCTAGAAAGCCCACCGATGTCCTTCACATAGAGCGTGCAAAGGCGTCAACCCCGTAGGATGGTGGGAACCCAGAACTAGGAAGACAAAGTTTGGATTCAGGTGTGTCTGGTTCCCAACTCAGTGACCACCTCAGGTCACTCGCTGGCTCTCTGGGGTCTTGTCTTTGTCTGTGAGAGGCGGTTGTCACGATGACGCAGCAAGAGAGCACACTGAGAGCATTTGGAGAAGGTAGAGGATCCCTCGGGTTTAAGAAGCTTGTGTTCTTCCTTCTAGCGCTATGGGACGGAGGAAGGGGTGTCCATCTGAACTAGCTATTTAGACATTCTTGAGCAAGGCAAGGGCTCCCACTGCCACTGGGGTGGGGGTGTGGGGGAGTTACCCTGGCAACCAACCCTGCCCAGGGACCGCAGGCCCTTCCCAGGCCCTTCCCACGCCCTTCCCACGCCCTTCCCACTCCTGAGGGAAAGCAGGGCCACTGCTCTGCCCACTGCCCCTCCAAGCTGCCTCGGCCTGCTAGGGAGACTTGGAGACACCATGAGCATGTAGAGGGGCAGAGCGGGGGGGAGGCTCATGCCATCGGGGCAGGGAGGTAAGCTGAGGGCACAAAGGGAAAGATACTGGAGCCTGTGCCCACCCAGGGCATTGCCATTTTCTGTGCTTGGGACTCCCTGGTAGTCATAAGGAGCTGAAATTCTCAAAAAAGATGTTACACTTATGGGCCACCGCCTACACAGGGTGTCTCTAGGAGGGTCCTACTGGGCAATTCTGAGGCCCAAAATCAGAAGCTGCTGGGGATAAAGTGATGTCAGCGTTGAGGCTGCTTCCCTTCCAAGCCTGAAGTCTCCCCATCCATTCCTCTCACCCCAATACTCACTCCAGAGAGTTCTCTCATGTGAGCCTTGTGCCTCGGCAGCTCAGCTCAGAAGCAAAACAGGTGGCAGGTGGCAGGTGGCAGCTGTCCGGCAAGGCTGCTAAGCCGCAGAGCTTCCCAGGGCCACCTGCCCGGGTGCAGCCCTCGGCCTTCCCGTTAAGGCCGGAGGAGGCTTGGGTTTCACTAGCATTTTCACCCACTTTCCCTGCGGCAGGGGCCAGCAGGAAGCAGCAGCTCACAGCTCTATCCACCTGGCCTGCCCACCAGCCCCCGAATTCCGCCAGCTCCAGATCCGCGCAAACCAGGCCGTTTGGGTCTTGGGTTGTGGACCTTGGCCAAAGGAAGACAGGACTCTGATGACACCCAGAGTCACTTCCTTTGTGTTGGGGTGAGCTGCTGCTGAGTGGTTTCAAATATTAGAGCCCATTCAAATAAGCTTATTAAAATGCAGATTCCTGGGCGCCGCCTCAGTCAGTCTGGAGAGGGTTCGGCATCTGCACTTAACAAGCATCCAGGAGGAGTTTAGCAGCCCGAAGGAAGACCGGAGAGTCCTGTGTCAGAATCCCCGGGTCGTTATTAACACCATCTGGTTGTGGAGCAATTTTCAAGTGAAGAGCACCTTGAAAATTCCTTTCGATCCTCACAATGACTTTGTGAGCTGGGCATTATTCCCATTTTATAGATGGGTAGAGCAAAGCCTGGGCAGATTGAATGGTGCAGACTCTCAGCTTAGTGGGCTTTAGAGGTGGGTCTTCAATGCAGGACCCCAACTCCAAACTGTACATCCTTCCTGCCACATCCTGTGGCCTGTGTTCATAGCACGTCTCTTCCGTCCGCTCCCCTGTGACAGGGGCATGTCCCTGTGCCCTCTGAAAAATGGGGACCATGATCCCTATGCTCCCCCCGCCATTCTGGGGCCCTATGTCTGGTTATTTTTTTATGGGTAGATGCACCCATGCACCCTCCCCAGGGAATGCCACCTTGGTAAACAAAACACACCTGACAAGTGCTTTGAACCTCATAAAAGTAAACCCTCATGTTGTCATCACCTTCAACAGTAAGTGGCCTCAGCGACAAAGCGTGCCATAAAGTCATTCAAGACATGGAGTGACAATGGCCCTACAATTCACAACGGCCACAGAGGCAAACTTGGTGGAACCAGAGGGGCCCAGGCCTAACTGCGTGGTGGACTGGGGGCCATACCTGAGGGAGCCCCTCAGCAGGGACAATTTGGGGGATGTTTTCCCAGGTTGAAACGAGACAGCAACCAGTTCTTAACAATACAGGAGGCGTTTAGCTCCCCTCATCGAGAGGCTGGCAGGGCCTGTGACGGATGAGCCCTTAAGTAAAACTAAAAGCTGGAGGAAAGTCCATCAGTAGGAACCAGGTGTTTGTGGTTCGCGTCGCTCGTTTAATTCCACAAATACAAACTGACCATTATTTGCCACGTCATAGTGTATACGAGCACGAACCCTGGAGCCAGGCGGCTGGGGCTCCAGTCTGAATCCACCAGGATTGACTCAGTGGTTTCAGGGAGCAAGGTGCTCAGCCTGTGCCTCAATATGCAGACTTGTAAAGGGGGGACACCAGGAGCCCCTACCTCACACTGCTGTTAGGAAGCTTAAGCGAATTACTTTAAGTCAAGTGCTTAGGACGGCACCCGGAATGCAGGGTGAGCCGTCTGTAACCGTGGGCTTCGGGAGCCAGATGTCGTCACTGCACTGGGGTCACAGAGGCAAAGCAGAAGACTTCTCAGCCCTCCCTCCGAAAGGCAGAGGGAGGAGGCTGCGGCACGAGGTGGGGTGCAGGAGCACCGGGGCTCCCTCCAGTCGCAGCTTCCTGCACCTGCAGCTTCCCATTGGCTCAGGGGCGGGACTAGACTTCGGTCCCCAAGTCTGGCCAGACTGGGGCAGGCAGGGACCGATACATAAAGTGTGCATCCTTCTCGTCCCCCTCCTTGAAAATCCCTCCTTGAGCACTGACACACATATCACCTTCCGCCCCCACCCCGTGCCACGTTCTTAGCATTTCCTTTAAGATGTTTTTCAGTTCTGATTCAATCTAATGAATGCTCTTCATGCTACAGCCTAATTAAGATATCAATTAATTTGCATCATTCATTTCAGGAGAGATGCTTATTGGCTCATCTTCTGTTTGTCTCTGAATATAGTGCTCAGAGCTTTTCATGCAGATATTTGCATGAGGGTTTTTATTGTTAGTGGGGATGTTGAATGCAGGAAGATGGTATATTATGCTGGAATATCATGATTGCTGACAAAGAACACTAAGAACAATTAAGGAGGCAAGAGTACCTTTTTCCTCCAAAAAAAAAATCTTCCTAGAAACCATCAATGATACTAAAATTTGCCCCGAATATCTTTTTTGTTTTAATAAAGAAAGGGAAATGGCAAGTTCACGGTTCCCTTTCATTCAGTGCCCTCAACCTTCAGCAGCTGTAAGTGCAACCAATTCTGGGTTGAATCAAAAGGACCTCTAAGGATTCATTATTCTGTCTACAATGTTCTATAGTGTTGAATTTTTCCATAATTAGAGGGCTTTTTAAAGGACCCCTAAGTGTGAACAAGATGAATGGGAGACCCAGTAAACAGGGCTGGGACCACAGCCCCCCCGCTTCCCAGTTATGCGCGGGTGGCGCGTGGCGGGGCTCTTGTGTTGGAATGGTCGCTCCCACTACTGAGTGATGTCAGACAAGTTACTTGACCTCTCTGAGACTGCTTCTTGTCTGCAAAACTGACAGAAATCCCTACTTGTCAGGGCTGAGACAAGGAAATTACATGTGCAAAGTGGAGATGCCTCCCCAGAGAGAGGCACTGTAGAAAGCGACAAATTTATCCTCATTCCTAATCGATCAAGCGGCAGATCCTGTAGAAATTTAAATATATATATATTTATATAATCTGATTTTCTATATGCTCATAAGCAAGCTCATGATAAATAGACAGAAGAAGAATGAACGATCTTTATCAGGACCACATGTTCAGGCAAAGAGGTCACGCCAAGGAAATAGAATTAATTTTTAGTTTCACTGCTAATATCTGCGCATTTCTCTGTGCATGCTTTGCCTTGTACCGTGAGGGTCCATTTTAAGTAATAATCACTGCAAGGCACAGCTTATGCTCCCGAAGAGCATGTAGGTTTAGATCTATGGTCCCCAAGGAGCATTTGGTGATGGGGACAAGGCAGAAGGTCTTGGGTTATAAACCAGTCTTGGGCGTGGCTGCCAGAAAGGGAGGGGAAAGAGCCTGCACTTTTGGGTCAGATGAAGCAGGGGAGGTTCCAGACTCTGCCACTTTCAGGTGGTAATCTCTGAGCCTCAGTTTCTTCACCATTGAAATGGGCACAATAATAATGTCTATTTCCAGGGTTCAATGAGATCAAGACTCCTGAACCAGAATGCAATAGAGCAGGACCTCGATCAACAGGATTCTCTCTCCCACAGCCCCAACTTTGAACTCTGACCCCAGCAGCCACTTAGGATTTAGCAGCTTCCCTCAGGGTATTAGACTCCTGTTTTGCCAAGTCAGAATTCTAGACCATGCCTCAACACACAAACCTTAGGGTAAAAACACAAAAACAAAAACAAAAACCATCTTTTGCCTTTTGAGGCAAGATGGATTCAGGCTCAGCCCAGAGGATCTGACCTGACCCTGACTTACTTTGGTGGAGGTAGCAGCTGGGAGGTGGAGAGGGAATACAGTTCAGGCTCTGGGAATTGCCCTTTGACCCCTGGACTGGGCCAGGCCCCCGGACACGTCCCAGACCACAGCCGGGGCAGGGGGCAGGCCTGTGGTGTGCTCCCCAGCCCAGGCCGCACCTCCAGCTTTTTTCTCTAACGCCCCCTCCCCATCTCCTCATTCCTCAGTCTCTACTTTGCCGTCCCTGTCCCAGCCCGAGATGCCTTTGCTCTCATTCAAAATAATTTCAGTAAAATGTTGCTACAGAGTAGAACATTATCTTTTGATGAATGTTTTTAAAGCCCTTCAGGTTTTCATGGTGATTTGCAGTGTAAAATTATTTGCAGATAAGAGCCAAATTAGCTGTCGTACACTGAGGTCGCCGTGTCCTGTTATCCATGTGAGCAGTGTTTAAATATAATCAGCCCTTAGACTAATGCAGCATAATTGTTCATTTGAAATAGATTTTTTTTACTCCATTCAATGAGTCATTAAAATATTCAAGGGATAATGCAGTGAATTGGAAATGAATTTATCATATTATCCCATGCATACTGTAGTGCTTCAGGTAACTAAGGAGAAGGGGGAGAGAGAGAATAAGAATAGAATGTGTACAGGCAGGAAGGGGCTGGTATGTAAAGGCATGTGGTAAACAAAGCTTTTTAGTTGGTTTATGGAAAGTATGTATAGAAAGGCTGGCCGGGAAGAGTGAAAAAAAAGAAAAATGCAGTTCTTCGAAAAGCCCAATCTCTCCCTCTCCCTCCCCCTACCTCTCCCTCCCTCTCTCTCTTTCTCTCTCTCTCTCTCTCTCTCTCTCTCTCGACTCTGAGATTCTGTGCTCTCCGCTGTTAACTTATTTTTATCAAATATGTTTATATCAGAAAGTCGTTATGGAAACCAATTCTGCCATCCAGGAGAATTCCTGGATCAGGCAGAAAATTCTCTCTCTCTCTCTTTTTCTTTCTCTCTGCCACAAACACGCACACACCCATAGACACCCCAAAAGGAACAATACAATCTTGCTCACCCAATTCTGAACTCAGCTCTGATGGGGACAGAGGGTGACACCCTGGCTTCCCTCAATGGGCGAAACTGTGAAATAAATAAAACTGAGACCAGCAGTCCCAACGCACCTGCCCTAACATAAGGGACCTGGGCTGGTCACCGTCCATGGGCCTCAGCCTCCACCCCAAGCACACGTGCTTAGGCAGAGACACGGGGGTGGGGGCAGCGTGTTTGGAACGGTGATCCTCCCCGATCCCCTTGATCCCAGGAGAGCTCTCACAGTGACCACTGTCTACGCCACACTTGGCATTGTCTTCTGTTCTGGCCACACTATTTTAAGAGGAATAGTGAGCAACTCGAGGAAAGCAATCGGAACAGCGGGGCTCTCAGAGATCATATTGGGGGAGCAGGAGTAGAGCGAGGTGGGGAGAACGTGAGAACTGCCCTTGAAGATTATTTAAAGATTTCCTGAACAATCTGAAGGACTCAAATTGAAAAACAGGGCGACCCTGCTGTGCTCCACTGGGCGTTTACATGTGTTCCAATGGGTGACATTTACATGCAAGTAAATTTTGGCTGCATATAATAAAAAACTTTCTAAGAATTTGAACTGCCTAGGAGCTGAGCATACACTCTGCAGGGGAGGAAGTTTTATCACTGGAAGGACTTACTCAGGGACCACCCACTGCGTAGAAGGCCGGAAAGATAACCTATAGGATGTGCCCCTTGGCATCTACAGCGTTTCCACCTGCCATATGTCTTCTCCTGGCAAGGGACACTCTGCTTACAGCTTACACATAGAACACATCAGCAACAATAGTAATTAAAGAAGCAAGAATAAAAAGGAGAAAAGATAAGGAAAGAGGAAGAAAGAAAATAAGAAAAATCACTCGCACACTTAGCATGTGGTGCTGGGCACCGTGCTTGCATGAACATCTCATTTAATCCTCACAAAAGCCCAAAGAGGAAGGTCATATCTACAAGAAAGTTAAGGCCTAGAGGGTCATATCTACAAGAAAGTTAAGGCCTAGAGCGACATGTCCGTTTGTCACAGCTAGCGAGTGGCTCATTGGGATTGGAACCGAGAGCCCACCCGAATACCGTGACTCCACATGACCTCTCTAGACTTCAGGCAGATCTCACCCCCAGGCCGCAGGCCCAGCTCATGTGACAGCTTACATCAGGACCAGGAACGGCTCCTGCAGGCACTGGTGCTAGTGTGAGCTTTCCCAACCTTGACCCTTAGCCCCCATTCTCGGCCACACCCTCTTCAGCCACAGTGCAGCCTAGACTTGGGCCCTGGAGTGCAGCGTGGACCCAGACAGGGAGATTCTCCGACTCACTGTGAGCAAATGATTTCCCTCCCTCAGTCTGCCCCTCATCGGTAAAAGAGACAGTAGCATCGCCTGGCAGGAATGTAGTGAGCACTCAGGTGTGAAGCACCCAGCATACAGCCCGTAGGATTCACTAGTTCTCTACTCTGATCCGCTGTACCGCCCTATATTCTCCAAGAAAAGTACAAAGTTGAGCTTTTGATGGTGAGGAGCACATGTCGCCCCCTAGAGGTAGAATGGGGCCTAGCCAGGAGAATGAACTGCCCACATGGTTACCACCTAAAAAACTTGAAGGGGAAAAGATGCCTGGGCATAGGACCTAACAGGGAGGTGCTGGCACCAACTATTTAACTTGCATTGTGCTCAGCACTGTGGCTATTAAAAAATAATGGTAGATTAGATAGATAGATAGAGAGAGAGATACTTTGACAAATAAATGTTAGAAGAATATAAAATGTGTTTTCTCTGCTCCCCAGCTGGAAAGGCAAGGTCAGGGTATAGGAAGTGAAGAGAGGAATTCCTGAGGTACAGCATTGCCTCCAACTGGCCTCCTCTGACCCCAGGGGCGAGGAGAGTTCAGAGCACGCTCCCCTCTGTGACGATGCAGGTCCCCCTTCAAGCTCAGTGCTCGCATTGCCTCTGCTGGGAGGCTGGTCCCGATGCCCCCAGACGGAGCTGGTCGGGCTCGCCCTGTGCTCCTACTGCAGTCTGTCAACGCTTTGCTTGTGCCCGCCTCACACAGGGTAGTTTTTATTTCTGAGTTTCTTTCTGCAATGAGAGCATGAGTTCCTGGGGAGCAGAGCTGCACCTTATTCGTCTTCCATCCCCAGCACTCAGCATGGTGCCCAGGACATAGAAGGCCCTCAGTAAAGCTGGGCGAGTCCATGAACGAAGGCATGAGAGAATGGATGGATAAAAAAACGAAGGCAGGAGTAGAAAGATGGGTGGACAGATAGTGGTTGGGGAGGTGGATGGATAGACAGACAGGGCGCTGTTACTCGGCCAATGGTTTCGCAGTGGAGATCGGAGCTGAGCTGGGGCTTGACCTGTGAGCAGGCCTGGCGAAGGCAAAGGGTACATACAGCGGACTGCATTCAGGAAGGGAACAGAGTAACTAAAACCTCAGACGTTTGACGGGGGTAGAAAGAGAAATATAAACATTGAATTACAATTCAACACGGCTGAGTTCACTAAGGCCCTTATCGCCTCTCTCTAGAAGTTATTGCAAAAGGGTCCCGACAGGTCCCCCTCCTGCAATCTCACCTCTGGCACAAGTGTCTGTCTTTCCTTCAAGGGGCAATTCTTCTAAAACTGAAGTAGGACCATGTTACCTTCCTAGTCAGAACCCTCCAGCAACTCCTTCTCCGTGTCTCAGGACAGAGTTCTGGCTGGCTGGAGTATTAGCCAAGGCCTCTGTAGCTCTGGCCCTGCCTGGCCCACTGGCCCCCGAGGTTCTGTGTGTCTCCAGCCTCTGTGGACCATGATTTGCTCTGTTCTTCTCCTTTGGAAGCTGCAAACACTTCTGTAATCTGCAGTCTACAATCTGCAAACACTTGGTTGCTTTACATGAGTTAAGATTTCTAGATGAAGCACATCTTGAAGGTCCAGCAAGAATTTATATTTACACTCACAAAGTAATTTACAGAAACAGGAGAGGAAAATGTGGATTTCTGAATTTAGGTCGGTGAGTATAATATCCATCCACATCAAAATCCAATTAAATTTAATAAGTAGATGGTCTAGGACTGCATAGAAAACAGTGAACATCAGGAGCTAGCATGGGTTCCCTGAAAACAAGTCAAACCTGACCACTCAGATTTCTTTGTGGATAAAGGCACTGGTCCAGCGAACCCGGGAGAAGCTATACGTGAGCACAGCACAGCTGAACTGACCAAGGCACGAGGCCGAGTCAATCGTGGTAACCGTGTGGGCAAGGGAGAGAAATATAGCTTCAATGACTACTGTGTTGGGTGAGTCTGTCGCTTCGAAAAAACCATTGCTGAAGAGTGTTGGCTAACGAATTGGTGTCAACCTTACCGGCGATCCCTGGCCACTTGCCGCAAAATTATGTCATAGGCCCCACCTTGCTCACCAAATTTGCAGGACATACAAGTTTCAAGGAACTACTAAGAAGGGTGGCACAAAACAGCTAGCTACTTTTGGCAAATTAGAAGGAATGGGCCTGTACTGAAATCATTAAATTTAATGGGGATTATTCTAAAGTTCTATATTTAGGTTCCAAATCAATTGCACAAGTACAAAATGAGAAAGATCTGGCATGGCAGGAGTTCATGAAATATCACAGGGGAAACTATCACAGGAGTTTTAGTTAATTTTTAAGCTAATTTTAAGCTAATAATAGAATGTCAAACCATAATGCAGGAGTTAAGAAAGTTAATATGATCTTAGATCGCATCAATAGAAGTAGAGGCTTTTAGATCATTGAAAACTATAATTCCCCTCTTTCTGCATCGGTCAGACACCTCTGCTCATTCATTCATTCATTCCTTCAGCATGTGTTCAGCACATCAGGGGCAATAATTTCATTTAAGCACTATAGCTTGAAGCTTTTAAAGTCAAATCCCTTCTGGTGTCTAGCAAGGGGAGCAGAAAAGTAAATCGACGGCTGCAGTACAGAGTAGGGAGTGTTAGAATGGAGCTAAGTCCCAAGAACCATGGGAGAAGAGAAGGTGGGTAAGGAAGGTCACCACAGAGGACGTAACCCTTGAGCAGGTAGGAGGAATTCACTGGGTGAATAAGTGAGGCAAGGGCATGTCGGGAACAGCAGGAGCAAAGGTCCTGGGGTAGGACTGGGTTGGCTGTTCTCCAGGAACAGAAAGACCACCTAGGCCACTGGGACAGAGGGATCCATGGGAAGTATACCCACTCGGTAGGATCACCCAGGAGGCCATACCCAGGCCATCCCAATCAGAACATCTGGGAGTGGCGCCCAGGTGTGGTTGATTTTAAGACTCCCCTGGGGGTACAAATGTGCATCTGGGTAAGGGGAGGGGAAATGGGAGTGGCTATTCCATGGGTAAAATGTTTCAGTAATACAGAATGATTAGGAGATCTACTGCACACCACCAGCGCTGTACTGTAAACTTGGAAACGTGTTAAGAGGGTTAGGCCTCGAGTTCAGTGTTCGTAACACACACGTGCACACATGCACAGTGTGCATCTGGAACTGAGAACCGCTGGTGTAGGTCCTTGCCTCCAGGCCTGGGCAAGGAGGTGGGCACATGAGCTGTTAGAGGGTATTAGACCAGAGGATGAAAGCCGTGCTGGGTTTTTAAAAGATCACTCTGACTGCTGCTAAGGTAGCAGAAGGGTGGCCCCGAGGGGCCATTTGCTCCTTCTGGAAGGATGAGCATGGTTTGCACCACAGTGGGAGCAGCGGATACGGAGAGGAGAGCTTCGGGGTCCAGTGTGAGATCAAGGGCCAACAGGGTTTGCCAATGGATTAGATGTGGAGGGTGAAGGGTAGTCCAGGACCGCTTCTAGACTTGGGGCATGAGCGAACGAACGGCAGTGCCGTTTCCTGAGGTGCGGCACCCTGGAGGATAGGCAGGTTGGGGTGCAGAGAAGGAAATATAAAGCTCTGTCTTAGGTGATGTTAATGCTGAGATGCTCTTCTGATCCACATGGGATACTTCAAGCAGCAGATCGAAATGAGTCTGCAAGTCAGGAGAGACGCCTGATCCTGGGCTACCCTGGGGGCATTTTCAGCCAGGGGCTGAGCGGTGGCCACTGAAGGCTGTCTCTGGAGGAGGAGTAGGGTGAGTAGGTTGTCTTTGGAGATGTTCAAGAAGAAGCCATCTACCAGGGACTGGACCGAAGGTCGGTTGTGATTGGCTCTCAGCAGCATTCTTATTAACGACCCTGGCACAGCCTGCCCTGAGCAGAGCACCATGCCAGGAGGAGAGCGAGGTCCTTGGAGGCCACAGGGAGCTGGTTCCATTTAGCAGGAGACTGGGCGATCCTTTGGGAAGAGCTTGGGACCAGAATGCAAAAAACCGCTTGTTCGCTGGACGGCACTGCTCCACAAGTTGCTTTTTGTGGGGTCTCTGTTACTGAGGCTGCAAATGAAGCAGGTAGATTTGGATGCTAACGACCAGCCCCAAGGTCTATGCTTCCAAATTTCATCCTCTGATCAGCAGTCCCCAACTTTTCATTCTGCCAAAATGTTGTCCCTAGGCACCCCAGACTCCCCGAGGCCCCCACACGTAGAACAGGCGCCGCCACGTTCAGGCAGTTCCCTCCCAACCAACAGAGTGTGCCAGAGTGCCAGAGAGAGTGACATTATTAGAGGGAGAATGTGGAAGCTGCTCCCATTTATCTGCAAAGGTAAATCACGAGCTGGAGTTTTCTTATTAGCAACACCTGCCTCGGAACCTACTTCCTCAGTGATTTGCACACCCCAGGTGGGTGTTGCGAACCTCAGCTGCAGACCTGAGCAGACTAGACTAGTCCAGTGAGCAGAGCGAGCCTGAACAGCTCTGGTTTAGGGGAGAGTCAGCCAGCAAGCTCTGCACCAAATGGAGGACCGCCCCAGGGTAGGAGGCGCATTGGGGTGGCTGGATCCCGGCAGCCATGCCCGGGTGAGCACAGGCCTTGAGCGGGCATGGGGTGCAGGATGGGGAGGAGGGGCAGGGTGCTTCCTGGCACTTTCCTGACTGCCTCAGCCCAGAAACACACAGTGGAGTCCGTGTGGAGACATCAGAGGGGCAGGAGAAAGTAGCCCGCACCAAAGCAGTGGGCTCTGCTGCTTCCCAGAGATGAAGAGGAAGAAACCAGAGTCCGAGGCTCAGGAGGAATCTGGGACTCTGCTCGGGTGTGGCAAAGGGGCAGTGGGTAGGGACTTCAGTGGGATGGAAGGACAGCCACCTGGAGTTCCTTGGGCTGCTGGCCTGTAAAGCCCTTAGCTGAGAATTCGCTTTTTCCCTTTCAGAGAGGGTGGAAGTCACTGTTTTCTTGTCTCCGTTGATGAACAGATTCTGGGTGGCAGGAGTCACCATAGAAACAGGTGCTATCTTAAGCAAATGAGCCTTATTAACCTTAAGAGTGGTGGAGTTTTCACAAGATTGCACATATAGGGTAGGAGGGAGAGCGGGTTTGGTGGGGGAGGGCCGCAGTGGCTGGGGAGCTGGCTGGGCTGCGTGGCTCTGGGTGTAGATGTGTGTGTGGTGTGTGTCTGTGTGGACGGCTGTCTACGTGTGCTTTTGTAAAAGCGTTTCCCAGGGAGTAAACTCATGTTCTGCCTTTTCCCTAAGAAATTCACTCGCCTCCCCAAAGCACCTCCTTTTCTGCAGGCGCTGGCATCCAGGCAGCAGAGGTCAAGAGCCCTACCTCCACCCGACCCTCTCTCCCACTGCGGTTTGCAGTCCCAGCGCCCACTGTGCATGAGGGTCAGGCGGCCCCCGGGGCCCAGCGTTCAAGCCAGAGTGTGCAATGTGGAAGCAGGAACACTGACATCAGGTGGACCTGGGTCCATGTGACTGCTCTGTGATTCAGGGCCAATGACCTACCTCTGGGAGCCCCAATCCATAAGAAGCAAAAACACCATACCCCTTCCAGGGTTGCCACAGTAGATGGTGACAAGCCTCCCTTCTGGGCTGAGAGAGGAGGGCTCTCTCCTCTCAAATGCAGCTGTGAGCTCACCAAGGCTCTCCGAAGCCGAGGGTAATTTTGCCCCATCGTCACTTGTTCAGCAGGTTTCCACTTGTGCCTGCCATGCAAGGCTCTGGGGGAGGTATAAGTGACATTAGAGCCTACCCTCAGGGAGGTTACCATCATCTGGGGGAGAGAGAAGGCTTTGAACATCGGGACCACCACCCTGAAATACCAAAATGGGTAGAGAGAAGAGCTGCAGTGGCTCCTAGGGAGGGGGCACCCAGGGAGCAGAAGGGGGTGGGCGGGGCTTTGAAGGCCAGGTGGGGGGGGCGGGGGGACGGCAGGGAGGAGATGTCCAAGACAGGGGGGCGTATATTCATCTCTTGAGGGGAAGTCAGCTGAATTCTGGACCGTTCGCTCATTGTGAAAGGTATTGGAGAAACTGGCACTCTCCCTTGGGATCTGGGAGGTGTGCTTATTGGTTCCAGCGAGCATGTGTGCTGCCCTCTGCAGCCCCTCCTTGGGCAGGACACTTAACCAGCCCCAGTCCAGCTCCAAGTCCGGGAATTAAAGCTGAATTGCCCTCCCAAGGGCCCTGAGGAACAGTCCCATGCAGTCCCGCCATGCACGCCCCGCGGCCTGAGGGGCCATTTGCCCAACAGGCCTTGAGCAGGCACAGCACAGGGGACCTTTATTTTCATTTGCCATGAGCTGTAAAGGGTCCCTCCACCCACCTGAGCTGGGACAGGGTTGGCAGCGTGGCTGAAGGACTATGCCCTGCTTCACAGATCTCTAGATCTCCAGATCTAGAGAAGGGCCCTCAGATTTTTGTGGCCCTCCACTTCACAGATCGAAGCTCTTCAGTCAGAGTGTCGCCCAGAACTGAGGTGTCGGCACCCTTAGTCCTGCTGTTCTTTCCCGTCACGGCCCCAAGCTTGCTGAATGAGAAAAGCCACCCCCCACCCCACCCCGACCCCTGACACAGGCCCCCTGGGCCTGGGGCAGTCACTGGAGAAAGGAACCAGGGGCCCTGGGCTCCTCAGCCTCACCAGCAGCAGGGACAGTATCACGAACTAAAGGTGAGGCTGGAAGGGCTGCTTCCTGGGGGTGGCGTGGGCTGGCTGAAGCCCACCTTGGAAGGGGCAGTGAGCAGTGTGAGAATTCCGGCTGCGCCACTCAGGAACACAGAGCAGGAGGCCGGCAGGCAGAGAAGGAAAGCCAGATATGGGGAGCCAGAGCCAGAAGGGAGAGTCGAAAGAAAGGAGGAGGATCTGAACCCAGCTGTGTCTCCCTGCACCCACCCCCCGCCAGAGGCACGTTCTTTCCTCTACACCAAGACATGATGGCCGTTCCCTTCCCAGTGTTTTGGTTGCACCCAGAATTTAATTTATGAAAGTGACTTGAGTCATGACACAGAGATCAATGCCATTTATTACTCACAGTTCCAAAGAGAAGAGGGCACAGCACTCCTTGCCAGGCCATGCCACCCAGGGCCGTGTGGGGAAGCACCGGATGGGTCAGGGGACGGAAGGAAGAAGAGGCAAGCATGGCCTGGGGCCTTTACTGTGGTTTCTTTGGGAAGGAATGATCAAGGCAGGGCAGGCAAGTTGGGGCAAGCAAGTTTAGGATTGGAGAGTTTGGATAATGTCAGCCAGCTCTGGGCTCTAGGGGTGCTCTCTGGTCCCCTGGCCCCCTGGTCCCTGGCCCGGGGATGACTAGGGCAGGGGATACTTACCGGCTTGGTGGGTAAAAGATTCTGGAGGTGTGGTGGTGAGGTGTGGATGCTGAATTGGCTGGTTTGCATGTGAAAGACTGGCTCACAGCGAGTTGTTTGCTCTCTAGGAATTAGCTAGCCCAGGGCTGTCTCCAGGATTAGCAAGCCTGTAGGATGTCAAAGCATCTTAAAACACAGAAAATAAAAAGCATGATCAATACACCGGGAACTCCCTTTCCTCTGAAAGCTGCTCTTTTTTTTTAAAGTTCTGCTCAAAATCCGCCTTATTCAGCATGCCTTCCTTATGACTCCAAGACCCCTCCCCTCTCGAGCCTCCCACTTAGCACTTAGTCTGTGCCGCGCAATTGAGCACTGGATCCCACGCTGTCTGGTTTCCTAGTTGTCCCAGGGCACTTGCCCTGGTTTCCCAGCCCCTTGGGAAGACTTTGCTCACCTTCCTCCTGCCCTGGAGCACACCCGGCCCCTCCACCCAGAGGGTGACCAGCCTTGGCAGCATCACCCCTTCCTGGCCACCATCCCAGCCAGGGCTGTTGCCCTCACCACCTTCACGGTTTCATCCCCTGGCCAGTCTGTCACAGGGTACTGCATCATCCCGCCCACGGACCGCAGCCAGACCAACTCCTCCCTCCTTCTGACCACACGGACCCGCGGCAGCCTGCCCAGGGCCTCCTCCGGCAAACAGCCTCTGACACACCCTCCCCGACCACCAACCTGCTCGCACCTGATGACGTACTCCCACCCCCCAAATTCTTCTCTTGCCATCTCCTGACCCCAAAGTAGCCTCTCCCTTCTTCTCTCCCAAATCAAACTGCCAAATGCTGCATAAAGCCCACCGTGTCACCTCAGAATCACACTGAACTCCTGCCAGCTTGTGCACAGAGCCAGCTGAATCTCCCTGGGCCCGGCGTCCTCCCAGGCGAAGTGCAGTGTTGGCCTGCAGGGCCGCTCGGGTCCCGTTCAGCTCTAACCATCTGGGGTGCTGACACTCTCTACAGACCGTGGCTTGGTATGTGGAAAGTGTTTAGGCAAAGAATAGGGTTTTCATGCCTGGCGTGTCCTCTCCACGGAGCCAGTGGAGCGCTGCCAGAGGAAGCCCCCTCAGCTGCTTGCTACTGAACAAACTGTCGCTATGATAACAAGAGACAATGTCATTCAACTCAGCCCTGACTTCCTGAGGGCCCCATCTGAGGTCAGCTCCCCACTGGGATTGTGAGGGCTCTGAAAGGATAGGGTTAAATTCTCACCCTCAAGGAACTTGGAACTCAATGGGGAAATGAATTACACACACGTAAGATTGTCCCTCTGTATCTGCTGGGGACTGGTTCCAGGGCCCCCACAGATCCCCAGATCTGAGGCTGCTCAAGTCCCTTACATAAAGTGGCACCATATTAGCATGTAATATGCACACACTCTAGATTACCTGTAGGGCCTAGTGCAGTCTGGGTACATGTACACAGTTGTTGTGCTGTGTTGTTTGGTGTCCAAACTTGGGGCGTCTCTGGGTCACTGGAAGAAGAAGAGTTGTCTTGGGCCACACATTAAATACACAAACACTAACAAAAACTGATGAGCAAAACAAAGGTTTTAAGTAAATTTATGAGTTTGTGTGGGGCCGCATTCACAGCCATCCTGGGCTGCCTGCGGCCTGTGGGCCGTGGGTTGGATGCCCCTGGTTTAGGGAATAATGACAAGAAAAGAAGTCTGTGCACGTTCAGTGCAGACCCAGCCATCACAGGTCTCTAATGACATGGCACACGTCAACAACAATGTAACATTTTTAAAAAATATTTCCCATCTGCGGTTGGTTGACTTGGCAGGTGTGGCACCTGTGGATGCAGAGGGCCGACTGTACACCTGTATACACTATTTGAGAATTGCCAAGGGAACTGCGTGAATCTGTAGGTTAAAGAGCCAACTCGAGTCACTGCTGTCAACCCTCACTTTGGATTTGTCAACACTCAACTCTCAGTGTCTGACTCGCCGCCGGTGCGCGGGCGCCACGGCGGGCACGCTGGGCAGAGGTCGGCCCTCAGGATGTGGCCAACGGTCCTCCAACTCTAAGTACTCCGACATTAAATTTTAAATTTAGAATTCCCAGCTTTAAATATTGTCCTCTTAACCATAGAAATGCTTCAAAATGACCCCATTTCAGCATACAAACTGTACCCCCCAAAATGTCTTTGATGCTTAGAATCACAAAAAACCCTATCAAAGTGGGTGTGGATTTTTGCTTCAGAAAACATGATAAATCCATTTATATTTGATATTAATAAACACTATAAAGTGCTGATAAAGTACCCAATAAATGTGAAAAATTTCAATTAAAACCTCTTATAGAGAGTATGAAAGATTTAATGTAGAAAGTCTTATTTAATATATAAATGTTTAAAATATTTTATATATACTTAGCATATTTATTAAATATATAAATATATTTTATATACAACTGTTATATAATATATTTGATATATAATTAATATGTAAACATATATAGTCTTTATTTAATATATAAATTAATATTTCCCAAAATAGGAATGCTCCTAGTTAATAAGGGATTTTTTTACTGGAACTAGACAAAATGATTTTTATTGGAACTTAAGGTTACTTCTAGCTATGAATACATATTCTAAAACTACAATTATTAAGAAGTATATATTGGTGAGAGAATACACAGACATGTCACTGAAGCCGAAGAGAAAGATCTAGAGCAGATTAAGATACTCAGAGACTCCTGGCTGGTGTAGCTCAGTGGATTGAGCGCGGGCTGGGCACCAGAGGGTCCCGGTTCGAATCCCAGTCAGGGCACATGCCTTGGTTGCAGGCCAGGTCCCCAGAGAGGGCCATGTGAGGAGCAACCATACATTGCTGTTTCTCTCCCTCTCTGTCTCCCTCCCCTTTCCCTCTCTCTAAAAATAAATAAATAAAATCTTAAAAAAAAAAAAAAAGATACTCAGAGACTGATATAGGAATCATTTGAAAACTGAAGAGAAGGGATTGATTATTCCATGAATGCTTTGGAGATGATTGGCTGATCATTTAGGGGGAAAAAGTAATGCTGAACCTCTTTCTCATACCATCATCAAAATAAATTCTAGATGGATTAAATATTTAAATGTTAAAAATTAGACCATAAAAGAACCAAAAGAAAATATATGTTAGTATTTCTCTGATCTCAAGATAGGAAGATATTTTAACAATATGTGCAAAGAAATAAAATGAATGATCGATTTGGCCTCATAAAACCTTCAAACTTCTGTAAATCAAAAGCTGTCTTTAAAAAGTAAAGACAATCAACACATTAGAAAAGAAATGTGATACATAGGAGGAAGGGTCACTGCCCTTAACATACAAGGCATGTACAAATCAGTAGGAGAATAATTGACCCACTCATGGGTCTGTTGGAAAGATTAAAAAAATAAATCAATATACAGAATGCTTAGGGCAATGCCTGACAAACAGTAGGCACTCAATACATGTTAGCTGTTATTAATTTATTTTTAATCAATGTAAAAATGGGCAAAGGGCATAAATAGAAAGTTCTTTTAAAAGAAATGCAACATAAACGTATGAAAATGAAAATCTGCGCTGGTGCACCAGTAGTCAGAAGCGCAAATGGAAATAAGAAAGCACCGCTCCCTCTCCCTTCCCCACACCAACTGTGAACACTGAATTGACAAAGCTTGGGGATTGTTTCTGAGAAAATAATAATAGTAACATCCAGTGTCCTCTCATAGAGTGCTGATGGGCATGCCAGTTGTTAAAAAGCCTTCTGTGGGGTTATTTGGGAGTGTGTACCAACCATCAAATGCCTTCAAATGTACATATATTGCCTTTGGTCCAACAATCTCCTGGAAATCGATGCTAAGGAAATTATCATGGATGTGAGCAGCAATTTATTCACAACACTATTTATCACAGCGTTGCTTACAAGAGTGAAAAGTTAGGAACAGCCGATTTGTCCAACAAGGGATGATTGGCAAATAAATGATGCCCTGTGGAATATTATGCAGGCATTAAAATGGCTGAAGAGGAATATGTAAGGACAGCAGTAAAATATTTGCTCCATATTGTTATGAGAAAAGAAAAACAAATCAGAAATAACTGTATAGCATGCAGCCCCGTTTGCTGCGTGGGAACGAATATGCTGGGGAGAGGAAACTGAGGGCTCGCCCCGAAACGAAACAGCAGTTAGGCCGGGGGCGTGGGACTCTGCGTGATGCTTATACTCTTCTTGGGGCTCAGCCATTTTTCCAAATCTCCTATGTTACGTTTTATAACCAGACTTTAAAATGCAATTTAAAAATTAACTGCAGGGAAGGAAAATACAGTCATTACAACTATGGGGAATACAAAGAGAATCCGGTGAGGTCCCTGTTCCCAGGAGCCTGTGGTTTGTCTGGGGAGTGATCAAGCAGCTCCTCGGGTGCAAAGCCCCGAGAGTAACCCCGCCCCTTCGTCCTGCACCCACAGCGCCCTAAGCACCCCTGACACTGTCATTACAGGTCCGCTCGCCTGTTCCCATCACTGGGCTGGGAGATCCTTATGGGCAGAGCCAGGGCACTGTGTGTGTCCCCAGAGCACAAGGCCAGGCTCTGAGTAGAACCCCCGAGTGTTCTCTGAAAGAGCTCAGAGCAGAAATGATTACCTCTCAACATAGGGCAGGACGTGTTAAGTGCACACAGTACAATAAGCTGCTAAGAGGAAGATGGTAAGTTATGACTGAGATGTGCAGGAAGGGCTTCGTAGAGGAGCAAGACGTGGAAGCATGGGCAGGATGTGACAGCCTCGTCCCCCGCCCCAGCTCTTCCATCTCCACTCTGAAACTTAAAAGCACCTGGAGGTGTCCTATAGGGCGTGGCCCTGCGACCCTGAGAGGCCATCTGTGCAGGGAACGCCTGTGCCACTCTCACTTGCCACTTTTTCACCCAAACGGGCCATCTCTCCTGTATTAAGGGAACGCTGGTCTATTGGCATATCCTACCAGCTCACTGGGCGGCTGTCAGTACCGGTGTCTGCCCATAGGTTAGAACCTCGTGTTTGGACTCCAGTGGAATTCAATGTTAGCCCCGAAGTCGGGGGCTTTATCTCGCTTGTTCATGGCTTTGCCCCCCAGGGCCCAGGACAGTGTTTAAGAAATAAGAAGTGCTAATTACATGTTTGTTGAATAAATTAAATATGATAACTTAAATATTGGCTCACAGGAGTCTGTGCCGTGTTACACATACATGCAATGAATATATATGATATATATACTTCTGTAGCTGCCTTTGAATATGCATTATGTGTTTGTGCATAAGATAAGCAGAGGCCCCTAAAACTAATGTGCATGCGTGAGTACGTGCACACACACAGAGCTTGGGAAGCCATCAGACGGAGAAGCCCACAGCTTTCTCTGCGCTCAGTTGCATCCTTTGAGAATAGGATTCCAATAAAATAGATTTTGGATGGTGTCACAGATAAATTTGCCTTTCTAAAAGCTCCCAAATTAAAATTTGAAAGAGGCTTGAGCATGAAGCCAGGATGGCAATGACTGGATATGAGTCTGCTTTATTTGTGTGGCTCAGAAATCCTCTCCGTACCATCTGGGTTGAGGAAAGGAGGCAAGATGGGAAGGGCTGAGGCTCACCTGTACCTGGCTGCCTCCGGCTTCCTTCTCAGCCCCACAGCCTGAGGTCCTCCGAGAGCCCACAGGCAGTGCGGCCTCTTCCTCTCCTACCCCACAGGCTCACCCCTAGAAGTCCATGGAACTCAGCTTCCGATGGGTGGCAGGGGGGTTTCTGCATGAAAGCAGCACTTTAGCTTAATGGCGGCTGTGAATTGCCCAACTTAGCTGTCTGTTCTCCCGGGCCTCTGGCCAATCACAGGGCTGTACCCTCCCCCCAACCCCTGCACCCCCAGTAAAAAAGTTACTGCCATCATATTGTTCCAGCATCTTAGGCCCCAAGGATCGTTGCGTGTCCCAGTCGCTCACAGATCCCAGTGCCTCATGCTGAAGTCTGTATTTAAGGGTAATATAAACAGTTTGATCTTTAAAGTACCCTGGATGCATAATATCTATACATAGTTCTTGAATTTTTATTCTAAAAACAATTAGCCAAAAAGCCCTTTTTATATGGTATTTGCAACTACACTGACAGTAACAGCAATTAAACCCCGTCTGTTTGCCGAGAAAGGAGCCAACTCTCTGTTTCTCCAGAAGCCTGTAAAATGTACAAATTCGGAAGGAGAAAACCAAGACTTCAAAGATAGCCACCCAACCCTTCAAGGTCAGGGCCCTTCCCGGCTTTTGTAGCCCCCTCCCAGCCCCCCGAGCCTGTCATGCCAACCAGCCATAGCAACCCCCAAAGAGTTCCAGTGTTTTTCCCACAGTTACCCCTCTGCCAGGTGTGCTCGCTGAGCCCCCTTCCCGCCTCGTCCCTCCCTCACCTGCCCGCGCTTCAAGGCACGGTCAGACTCTCCCCGGCGTGGCCCCTTACAAGGTGCTCTCTGTGCCCCGTGGGGCAGTCAGTTCCCAGAGCTCGGCTCCCACCGAGAGGTTGTCATCACAAGGCCGGGCTGCATGTGGCCGAGTGTCTGCGCACATGGTGCATAAACGAACGAGTGAACGAGTGATGAACGGCGGCACCACGGAGGGGCGGGCTGAAAGCCAACAGAAGGAGGCTTCTGGGTGCATGGCAGGAAGACTGTGGTTCCGGAGTGAAGAGTTGGAGCTGCACGTTTGGGGCAGGCAAACGTTCACGTGGACTTAACCCACAGTGATTTTACTTTCCACCAATGTGCTTCTCGTTGAGAGCCACTTTACGTTCCCTCCGTAGGCTTTCTGGATGGCGAAGATGTTTCTAAGTTCTTAACTTTTACCCGGTGTTTGCTTTAACAAATACGTTCTGGTGGCTACTCTGTGCCCCTCTGTCCTAGGCGCTTTGGGTACATCAATGCACAAAGCAAAGATCCCTCCTTCCATGGAGCTCACTTTCTAGAGAAATGGGACAAACAGGCCACAATCAGCATAATAAATAACTAGATGATCTGGTGCCTCAGAAAGTGTTAAGTTCTATGGGAGGGGACACAGATAGGATTTCTGGGTGAGGAGGGGACGCGCAGTTTACAGGGTTAAAATTGTGCCCAGGGCCCTGACCAGGGGGCTCAGTCGGTTGGAGCTTCATCCCATGCACCCGAAGGTTGCGGGTTCCATTCCTGGTCAGTGCTCTTACCTAGGCTGCCGTTTCACATCCCTAGCTGGGGTGTGTATAGGAGGCGACCGATCAATGTTTCTCTCTCTTTCTCTTTTTCTCTCCCTTCCTCTCTCTAAAATAAATTTTAAAAACATATCCTTGGGTAAGGATTTAAAAATAAATAAATGAACTGTGCTCAGGGAGGGACTCGTTGGGAAGGTGAGGTTGGAACGAAGACTTGGAGGAGGTGAGGGAGCGTAGTTCAGAAATCTGGAAGGAGAGCCCTCCAGGGAGAGGGACCAGCTCGTGCAAAGAACCTGAGCTGGTGCATGCTTGCTGTGTCCAAGCTCTGGGAGAGCGGTGTGGCTACAGCGGTGGGGGACAGGCGAGGAAACGTGAGAAGCCATCTGGGAGGTGAGGGAACCGGAGGAGGCAGGGCCCGGCCTGGCCTCAGGCTTGCTGTGTGTGCTAGGAAGACCCCAGCAGGCGCAGGTGGGGGTGTGTTTTCCTTGGATGTTAGCTGGGTCTCTCTGGCTGTTCTGGGTGACAGGTAGGAGCAGGGAGGGTGCTCCTGTCAGAAGGCTGCTGTGGTCGTCCAGGCAAGAGATGATGGAGCGGCCATGGCGGTCAGCTGGCCTTGGGGCTGGAGACCAGCCCGACGCCCTCTCTCCTGCCTTAGAAAGAGGGCAGCAGGGTTACTGCATGAGCATGACGAGACAGTCGCAGGGGCCCGAGGTTCAGCTGGGCGAAGTGAAGTGTGTGGTAGGCCCAGGGACGGCCCTGCAGCCTGGGGCTGCCTGGAGCTGCCAGGGCCTCCGGGGCTTGCAGGGAATGGAGGGGCTTGCACCTGCCATCCCCCACCCCCACCCCGCCCCCACTGCTCAGACCACAGTCGCCTCGTAAACCCTGGCAGGTCTCTGCCCGGCGGCCAATCGGCATGAACTTCAGGTTGTTCTGAGCCTGGGCCCCCAACCACCTCCCTGGCCAGTGCCTGTCCGAGATATCCCCCCCGCGCTTGAATGTCTTCATCTGACAGTGAGGACGTCAGGCCCCATGATCTGTAGGGTTAATTCCACTCCCAAAGTTCTATAGTTTCAGAACCTCTCCACTTCCTCGAGTCAGCGACGGCCTACTTTCCATCTCAATGACTTAGAAAGTCACGTGAACGCACTTAGTGTGTAACTGCCTTTCCGTTTAGTTTTTTAGCATTATTCCAGATAATACTCCACTCGCTTGCCAAGAGAAGGAAAAAAATGACATTAATTAAAGATTTGGTCTGTGTCCTAATCAAAAAATTTTTAAATGAATGTATCATACTGTACATTCTGTAATGTAGCCTGCTTTTTTTACTTAGCAATATATCATTAACATTTTCCATGTCAACACATACTCTTCTAAACCATGATTTCTAGTGCAGAAGTAGTTTACCATATGGGTGTACTATAATTTACTCAGCCAATCCCTTACTATTGGACATTAGGTTGTGTCTTTTTTTTTTATATTATTACCAACGCTACCATGAACAAAGCTGTGAATACCCACTTTTCATTCACCTTTGCAGGGACTTTCTTAGGATAAATTCTCAGCAGTCAAAGGTTTTAACTCAGTGAAGCCTTTTTGTCAGATGTTACGGAAGCGCCACCCAGAATTGAGACATTCTGTCAGCTTAGAAACCTACCAATAGCATGCGGAGAAACATGGGGACATCCTGGCTTTGGGGTTGGAAGGAGACCCAGCAATGCCATGGACCAGCCCCTTCTTCCATGTGAGGAAACCGAGGCCCAGGGAGGTGTGGGACTTTGGGCATGGCCAGGAAGCACTCAGCATTGTCTGTGACCCCACGTAGCCCTGCCTGCCCCCATCCTCCTGTCAGAGCGCAGGGGCTCCAGAGCCCCCCACCCCAGCTGCGGCCACCCCAGCCACGCTGCTTCTCAGAGCACGCTGCATATGCAGCTGCTCCTTCTTCACGTCCCGTTCATCCCCCCACACTGAAGCTGCTCCCCTCTGACCCTCTTTCTGCCACCCCGAGGGAGACTCGGCAGTCTTCATCCCAGTGGCATCTCTGTGACCTTTAGATGTCACCTCCCCCTTTGAAATGTGCTTCTCCTGGGCCACCACAGGGTTCTTCCCAGCTTCCCTCCGCCTGCCTTCCCAGGGCTGCTGCCCCACGTTCTCTGACATCCCTTTCCTGTCAGGCTTTCCCAGGAGGAGCTTGTCCCTTCCCATGGCCTCTGGCACATCCATTACCTCTTCCTGAGCCCCACACCTGGGCACCAATTGCCTGTGTGCCTGTCTGGGTGCTCTGCAAACCCATCCTCACTGCGCCCGAGATGACAGTGATTGTCTCCCCCAGGCTACTCTGCCACCCTGCCCAGACCCCTCATCCTGTGCAGCATCACAGCCACCCAGGGCGAAACCTGTGGCTCACCCTGGGGCCTCCTTTCTCCCCGGCTTCACCCATTCATCCTCCCATCCAGCTTCTTCCTCAGGCCTCCCGGGCCTCTGGTCCCGCCCTCTCCTTTGCAGGCCCTCAGCCAGCTGTGCTCTGGAGCAAGGCAGCCGTTTCCTACCGGGTCACCTTCATCTAGTTCCTGTGCTCCCAGCCTGTCCTCCAGCCCATCACTGGAGACTCTTCCCCAAGGCAGCAGCTCTCATGACGCCCTCCCCCACTGACCCCTCGACTGCTTCCCATCAGAGTTGAACCCACGCGCCTTGGTGTGGCCTGGGGGCCCTCCAAGCCTCATTTTTGATGACCTCCCCATTCCCACCTCAGCAGTAACAGACTTCTCGGGCTCCTCCTTAGCACATTATCAGTGAAACTCTTCCCTTCCCAGGCTGGACTGAGGCATCTCACGCTTCACAAGCCCCCTGCAGCCACCTTCCTTGGGCAGCCTGGAGCCCCTCTCCTGCAGGAACCTCCAAGGCTCCTGCATGGCTCCATGATGGAACTTAGCTCGGGGGAGGTGGGGGTCATGGCACAGTAACAATTTATTGCTCTGACTCCCCAGCGAGACTCAAGGACTTGACAGCAGAGCGATGTTTAATCCTTCTTATCTCCAGTGTGTGTTTGCTGACCAAATAGCAGTGGCAGAAAATGGGACGTTATTGTTGCTAGTTAATGCCACTTCTCCTTTCCGACACTGGCCCACTGTGACTCTGTGCACAGAGAAATGTTTGACTGAAAGGAGAGGCTATAGGCACTATGGAAGCAGAATGACCTGACAAAATGCTGGCGACCCTTCTTCTTCCACTTCTGCCAATACCCAAACCTGGGCAATGTCCAGCAGACAAGATCAGCTTGGGATATAAGACCCTGTGTAACGTGTAATGTACTCAATGCCAGAGAGACCTTGTGGACATTCTCTCATCGGCTCTTCCCAGGACCGTGTAAGGTAGCTGCGGTTCCCGTTCCAAAGGAGGAAGAGGGTTCACGGAGGACACTAACTTGCCCAGGTTACCTGGCTAACAGGTGGCTGAGCTGGCTGTGTCTGAGGCTGAACACCACCCATCAGCCCTGCTTCCCTGATGGCTTTCCTCTCGGTTACCCTCCCCCTGTCCCCAAGTAACAGGAGCAGCATCTGAGTGGGGCAGGAGAGGGTGTTGCCAGACAGCAGACTTGTCCCAAAGCAGACCACACCTTGACATTTCCAAACCCAGCCCCTACCCTTCGCCGTACCCCATCCCCGAGGAACGCATTGGGGACGCGCAGGGTTTGAGATGACCATGGTTCTGTGCTGCGCACTGGGCAGGAGGGGCCAAGGAGAAGTCTGGGCCACGTTCCAGCACATGCCCCAGAAGGACAGGGACTGTAACATGAGGACGTGGCAGGTCTCAAGTCCATGGCATAAGGCCTGGTATCCTGAATGACACTTGAGAGCTAATGGCTTTGTTCTCCAAAAGAGGGTTGTCAAGGTACCACTGAGTGTGGCCCCTGCTCACACCTTCTCATAGTTCAAAGGAAAATCGGACACTCCCTGAGTAAAATCAACCCCGTAGGGAGACCGGACCCCCGTGGGTCTATGCTAGGTTGCTCTCTTGTCCAAAGGAGGAGCCAAGCAGGGTGACAAAGTGTTCTGGGCACACTGGGGCCCTGAGGAAGCAGGCCCAGCCGCAGCTTGCGAGCCCACAGGCCTGTTTGTGGTCATGCACAGGTGCTGCGCGGCCCCCGCGGCCCCCCGGCCCAGCCCGTGTTACCAGCATCTCCGAAAGGTAGCGAGCCCCAGCGGAGCTCAGAGCATTCTGACGGTTCTCTCCTCCTGCTCCCTGCCTGTCTCCTGATGTCATCACTGTTGACAGAGGATTATGTAACCTCCAGGAAGGGAGGCAAGTGAATCCTCTCTGGCTGCCATCATTTTCTCAGCAGGACTCTGCTTTTGGCAGGCTGGATTTAGGGGTTTCTCCTGGATGCTTCTGTTTCATTTAACATGCAAGGGCTAATAACTTGTCACAATTCAATAAGGCGGTGGTTACAAACACCCAGGCGGCTGCTTATTTAAATGCAGGTTTGTTAATTAGTTTCTCTCAATAAGGCGTGCGCTAAATCAGGCACCATCGGTGCCCAAGTCTGATGCGGCTCCTGGGTCTGGAGGTTGGCTACGAGGTCACAACCAGTGGCTCGAAGCTGGGCCAGAATTCAAGCCTTGGAGGGTTGAACCCACTGCCTCAGTTTCCTTAAAAACAGGCATCAATGACAAATCTTAAAAACAACCACCAGCTAGCCACAGCCTATCTCTCTGGCTGTCCTGCCCCTTTTTGCTGCCTTTGAGTCTGGACCCACCCTCACTTCCAAGCGCAGAGTTTGTGTTCAATCTCGCTGCTGTGCTGCCTGGTCCCCACTTCTCCCGCTGAGCCTTCCTTCACATGCACCTCCTCCCTCTCTGGCACCTCCTTCCCTTACATGTCACTGTGCACTCAGTTTGGGTGGTGGGTGTCCAGTGACAGGCCCAGGTGAGCACTGACATGAGTGACCTGTGATCCTCACGGGGGGCCCACCGTGGGGTGTCTTCGGCCTCTGGGCCTCACCCACCTAGCCTGGCTCTGAGGCCTCGGCCTCTCCACTCCGTGTATACAACAAGCTCTCAAACCACAGCCGTGTTAAGTGAATGCTACTCACTCCCTCCATCACGATGATCGCTGCTGTGAGGTCTTGTGGAGCACAACGACCGTGGGTGAATCCTAGCTGAATTCTGGAATCTGATTCCACCCAGATCTTACGAGCCTCTCCCAGGCACCTGACCACCAGCCCTAAGTAAGCCACGGAGAACCGGTGGAGAACCGCCTGGCTGCTCTTGGAGGGCCTTCCCCGCAGTGAGTCCTTTCAGGGCAGCCCGGTACCCCTGCCTAGTGAGGGAGCTGAGCTGGGCCAGCACCAGTGGCAGAGGGCCAGGCAGAAACCTGCCCGCCCCCCCACCCAGCTGCATGGCCGCGCCCATCTCTCCCAATAGGAAGGAGGATTGGAAGCAAAGAGAAGGTTGCTGGGCATCCTTCGCTTATTCTCAAGAAAAAACTGAGAAAAGATCTAAATATAGGAAGGAGATCAAAGTGAGGTTGGCACAGAGGGACAGAGGGACAGAGGCCTGATGAGCCCCGAGTTGCCCAGCCCTTGCCCAGAGCAGCAGGAGGCCCTCCCCTGGACCCGAACCGTGGTGAGCCTCGCTCAGCAGAGAGGCCAGGTGTGCGTACCAGACTCGAGAGTTCAGTCCCCTCTGCCTGAGGCGGCACCTGGGACTGAGCTGGAAGGCTGGGGGCCAGCAGGTCTCCTCATGGCGCCGCAGAGATGAGCGCCAGGTCCCAGGAAGCTGGTCCTCGCAGCCAGCCGGGGAGGCGCCTGGCGGGTGTGGACTGTCACTCTCAGAAGGACCCGCAGGCCCGCTGCTCCCAAAGCTGGGCCGGACTCTCCTGTCAGAAAGGGAAGGGCCGCTGACGCTCGCAGGGCCACAGGCCCCAAGCCGACGGAAGACATGGGCGCTCCCCGGGGAACTACACCCGCGGGCGCGGGAGACCGTGCGTCACTTCGTCATTTCTGGTCACCTACAGACCCCACTGAAGACTGGGGCTGAAGCTCGGGTTAGAGTTCCCACCTGAAGAAATTCTAAGAGATTTTCTCCTCATTGGAAAGAACCCAGGTGTGCCGGATTTGATTTCTACGTGGGGCCCACCGACCCCGCCGAAAGACTGAAGAGCCCTGGAACTCCCCGGTGGAGGGCCTGGGCGCTTTCGCGCCCCGAGGGCGGAGGCCTGGGCCTGGTGGTCTTCTGAGCTGCGCACGCAGTGGGGTCTTGCAGATCGTGCTGAGTGAGTGAGAGAAAGGCTCCCACATGCTCTGTGACTGCGTGGCACGCTGTCCTCATAGCTCACACAGCCGCCCTTCACAAGTGGCATGGAACCCGATGGTCAGCACCTTGTATCATCAGGACCAATATCAAGGCCTCTGAAAGGGGAGGGGGCGGGCACGCCAGGCCTGGGCTTCTGGCCCTCTGCCCAGTGTTTACGGGCCCACCCCAGGGACCTCCCTGCCTCGCCCCTCCCCCCGTCTGTTTCACCAGCAGTCAGTCAGGCATCTCCGGCCGGCCAAGGCTGACACAGGCAACAGGAAGGGAACCAGAGGGACTGAAGGAAGCACATGTCACCTCAAACCCTCCTGCCCAACCCCAGACGACACTGAGAATAAGGAGGGGACCCAGGCCCACAGGCCCTGATTTTAGGGTGTGGTGGCAGCATGGGCTTCTCCAGCCCCAGGTTTCCTGGGCACCTAATGGAAATAGGCCCAGCTCTGCCACCTCCCCCAAGAGAGAAATGAGGAGAACCTGCCACATCTCAAGTCCAACATGGGCCCGGAAATGTGAGGGTCTAGAATGGGGCCGATGCCAGGCAGGGCACTTGGTCTCCCAGATGTCTCCAGGGGGCTGAGCCACATGACATCGCCCACTGAGGTGGGGTGTGGCTGTGTGGGAGGCCGGGTACAGGGGGAGGGAACTCCTACCCCCGCCCAGGCCTTGGATCATTTAGAAGGCAAATGTGCTGGGTTGCCTAGGGAACGGAAGGAAAGGGACTTCCCTAGCACCGGTGACTAGTAAGGGATGGAGACAGGAGCTGTGATGCTGAGAAAATTGTTTCCAAAAAAAAAGTAAAAAGCGGTGACTAAGCAGCCCTGGTTATGTAAAGCGATCCCTGAGGAAGTGTGGGGAAAAGCCTGGAACCCACGCCCGTGTCCCTCCTCCCCACTCCCAGCCTGGTTCCTGCTGCCTCGGGGAGTTTCCACCAGCCCTCCCCCCCCCCCCCACCGCGCCCCGGAACTCCCGGCTCCTCCACAGGACCAGCCCTGGTGGCTCTTGCTGCCAAGGACACCCGGAGGTGGGGGGCAGGGCAGAGAAGAGGGTGCCATGCCTTTCCCAAAGGAGACCCTTGTGGCGGTTCTGGGGCCTTGAGGCACCCAGGGTCAGCCCAATGAGGGGGCACAGGTCATTTGCCATCCCAGAATCCAGGGCTGTTCCACACCCAAGATGAAGAGTTCCAGATGTGAACCCCGACACAACTGGCCCCAGTCATGAGCGTGAGCGACTTACCACACCTCTTCGAGCCAGGTTCCCGGGCTGTAGGTGGGAGGTACCGTCTATCCCCCTTGGCTATTGGGGGAAGAAACTAAGGCAACTCACGTGCAATGCCAGGCACAGCGCTGACCGTGGCTGGCACATGACACCTGTTAGTTTCCTTACCCCACGTTCCTTTCACGGAAGAGAAAGTCTGCTCGTGACAGTCACTCAGGATCTGAGGAGTCTAACGGCCACCTTAGTGCCTCTGCCCATGTTCTTCCCACTGCTGAAGGGCCGCTGACCCAGGCACCTTCTCTGCTTCGTGGGGATGTGGTGGGGAGAGCCCGTGCCTCAGGCCTCGTATTTCACAGCCCAGCTCCTCTCCCAGCTCCCAGGACCCGAAAGGCACGCTCCCGCAGGCAGCCCCGGAGGGCGTGGAGCCACACAGCTCCTGTGGGATGGTGTGGCCCCCAACCCCCCACGTGTTGATCAAGCAGAAACACAGGCGCCTCTGGCTCCTCCCCTCCCTACCATGCGTCCCCAGGAGGGAGGAGGACTGTATCTGGACAAATGGATTTCAAGGCACGAGCTGCTCTGGGCCTCAAAGGGCCAGAGAAAGGCTGGATCTCTAGAGAAAGGACCAGTGAAGGGGACCAAGGCTGAGTGAGGGGGAAATTGTCATGTGTCACCTGCCACAGGATGCCTGGGAAGTGACTCTGCTGGCATTCTCCCCAGCAGAACAATGTGCCGGCCTCTCTCTCAGGAGGGTTCACACGTGCAATCAGAATCCCTCGTGGTGTTATTCAAGCCCTGTGTCTTTTCCGTTGTCCTCCTTGGGAAATAAAAGTAGTTAATGACCTTCTGTATGCTTATACTTCAGAAGCCCAAAATGCGGGAAAAAACATCCTCTAGGGAGGGAGGCCTGACACCTCTCATTTCCCAGAAGTCCGAGGGGCTGGGAAAGCCCTTAGTTCCTTTGCAAGCACTGTCCCCAGCACTTCTCTTGGATTGACCCTTAAAAGGGCCACCTGGGTCCTGGGGACAATTTGCCATGCCTCAGGAGCACAGGCCCTGGGAGGAGAGGGGAGGCCCCTCAGCAGAAGCGTGGCCACCTGAGATCCATGCCGCCCTCCCTTCCCACTGGCCACTAGAGATCCTGTTCCACTCTGCCCCACGCTCAGGTTCAAAGCCACCTTCTCCCAGGCCCAGCAGGGCAGACTACAGGCTTTCCTCTGGGATCCTCGGTACCTCTCCCCTTGGCTGTGGAATGTCAGCTGAACCTCCCTTGCCCTTCCCAGAGCTAACTAAGCGCAGTGCTAGGCCGGCAATAAGTAATAAGTGTCCACCAGGCCAGTGGCTGTTCCCAGTGGATGCATTGCCTGGCCTCCCGAAGAAAAGCTCTTCCTCTTGGTGGGAGGCAGTGGGGAACCAAGGCTTTTCAAGCCCCCTCATATAATGGGGGGTGGAGGGACTTGTGGCCAGCGCGCCCTAGATGATCAATCTACTAAGATCCTTCAAGCCCTTGGCCTGGCACCTCAGGGACACCATAGAAAACACGTTAGTCTTGGAGTCAGGGGGTCCTCTGGCACCTGCTCCTCTGCTCTGCACCTCAGGCTCTTCCTCTGTACGTAGAGCTGGCACTGGCGACCTCGGTGCTGTGGAGACAGGAAATACCTGAGACATCCCAAGTCCTCAGAAAACATTAGAGGAGTCCAAGTGGGGGGCACCCTGGACCCTTCAGGGGCGCAGAGTTCTCCTGTGGGCGATCTGGGTGCATGTGGGTTTCCTTTCTTGGGATCTCAGACTCCCCTCTGGCCCAAGCAGCCTGCACAGGAAGCCAGCAGCTGGCCAGATGGGGGAGCCCCCACCCCACCTCCCCCACCTCCCACCACCTCCCACCACCTCCTCCCCAGAGGCTCATCATTGGAGCTGTGAGGCTTAGTCACTGTGCCAGCCCAGAGCAAGGCTGCCGCCCCCACAGCCCGGGCCCCCCACGCAGGCAGGCTGGCTGAATGCTTAACTGGAGTCCCTCACACCTCCCAGGACAGCCTCCCACAAGATGACAAGGACACCCAGCCCCATGGCAGGCCCTGACCTACCAACCTAGAAGGGGTGCTACTGACCTACTAATGATGGGCCAAGGGCTTCGCATTCTTCAAAAAGGCACCATCAGGTGGCCTCAGCTGAGCAGGGAGGGAAGGCTGGGCACTGATCTCAGTGCCCAGCCTTTGACAAGACAGGACTTCCAGAACCTTCACCTAAGAGGCTTGCTGGGACAATCTCTACCTGGGCCTGACCATCTCAGTAGAAAGAGTGGCCCCAGCCCAGCTCCATCAGCAGAGGCCCCTTCCCCTCCCAGAACTACGAGAGAGAGAGAGATAGGACAGCAGGAAGGCAGAGAGAAGTCGCTCGGGTGGAGCAGCTCCTACTATGTGCAAGGCACCTGGTGAGGGCAGGAGGAGGCAGAGGGACTGTGCACGCGGTGCCCACCCTCCCCCACACATGCTGCCTGTGCTCCGAGACGGCCTCTGAGGAAGACGGAGAGAGATGTCGAGGCAACAGGACCCTGGCTCTACTGATGTGGCTGCCTGGGGTCCTGGGGGTCAGTGGGACCCGGGAATGAGGTCATCTGTCACCTCAACAACGCTGAGCTGGCTGAGATGAACACTCAGGACAGAACTCAGATGAGCTCAGAACAAGAAGAGCCCCGGTTCAGAGGGGCTCCCAGCTCAGGGGGTGCAGGGGGAGGCCCTCCCCTCCACCACTCCAGAGTCAAGAGGCAACCAGAGAGGGAGGGGACAGTGGTGGCTGCTGCCGTGGGAGTGCTGCTGTCTGAGGGATCTGCGTCGCCCCCATGGGGGGACTGTCCCACCCTGGTCACAGGCAGATGGGTGACAAGAGGCATCGGGGTGTGACGATGGTCCTGGGAAGTGTTGTTAGGGCTGGAATGAGGGAGCCGGGCTGTCAGTTCTCATTTAGGGCCCGGGAAGGCTGACAGCGAAGGAAACCTCCACCCTCCCTCAGCCTCCCAGCTCGCCCTAACTGGGTCCTCAGCCTCCTGCAAGGTCATCCTTAGCACCAAGAAAATGCCTCATGGTTGCATGCTCTCCACCCTGGCACTCTGAGAGCTTTGCCATTGACAGCTCTGGCCACTCCAGTGGCCGCCCTCAGCCCTGGGAGTGACAGGAGTGTCAGGCAGGATTCGAGCCTGGCCAGTGCACAGCAGGGCAGGCAGGCCAGGAGCCCAGGGTTGAGCCATTATCTGCAGGCCCTGCTGAACACACTCCCGGCTGAAGTCCATACTACCTCTTTTAGGGGCCTACCTCTCCCCTGAGGATCCCAGGGCAGCATCTCCATTTTCCTCGCTGCCCCCTTACACCCAGGCCAAGTGCACCCTGGCTCAGGTAGCCACAGTGTCACAGCCTGGGGGGTCCCAGCCATGCCTCATCCTCCCCAGTCCAACATCAGTCCCACCTGTCCCCCAGAGCTCACTCCCTCCCACCCCGACCCACGAAGCCGTGGCCTCAGCGGTCTGGATGGAATCTTCCTCAGCAACTCACAGCACTCAGTGGTTCTCTGACTTCTGTGCAGATCCCCTGCTGCAGACAGAGCCCCTCCTGAGGACAGGGCCACTCCCTGCCCCGCTCTGAGCTCCCTCCCGAGGTTGGGCCCGGGAGGCATGCTGGAGATTGGTATTGAGAACTAATAGGGCCCATGGCCCAAAGGGCCTGCTTAGCCTGTGCCTCAGGGAGCAGAAGTGAAGGGGAAGCTCTTCCTACCGAGCCAGGCATGTCCAGGTCTTGTGGGAGCCACGCAGCTCCGCAAAGGGAAGGGGGCCGTAAGGGAGTGACACTGCCCCTTTCCTCATGGTCCATGCAGCGCCAGTGATGTCCCCTGAGGACAGCAACCTCAACCAAGCGTAGGACACGCTGGCCTTTCCCAAGTGTCACCCAGTGCTATATGTCCACCAACCCCAGAGGGCCTAGGGGACCCAGCAGGGAGCAGACCCACACGTTTTCTGAAAACATCATTTGCAGTCCCAGGTCCTGAGAAAAGGGTCAGGAGGAGGTGCCCGCCACTGCCCAAGCCACACCGTGCTCCTGACTCCCAGGAGCTGCCACCTCCCTGGGACTCAGGTGAGGCCCCCACTGGTCTAAGCCTCAAGTGCACTCAAAGTTCCACTGGCATCAAAAGATTTGACTTATCCCACGGACACTCAGAAACAGCTTCGGGGCAAGGTTTGCATATGCTCCTTGGCCTCTACCTACTTAAGGAAATACTAAAAAAACAAAAACAACCACCGCAACAAAATCCTTACTTGTTGCCTGATTTTGCCATTTTGCCATTCCAGTGAGACCTATCCCCCCACCCCATAGTCTCTTTTCTCTCTCTCCTCCCCTCCACCTCCAGCCCTTTCCTCTAAGCCACTCTGTCCATTCCACTCTCCACCAAGGGGGGAGGGGCCTGCCTGTCCCGGGCAAACCCAAGTCCTCACTTATGTGGCCCAGACAGGGCCAGGGTGGCATGGCAGTTCTCGTCTCCTCCATCCCCGAAGTTCTCCAGCAGCCACGTCCCTTTCCTCATTCTAGAAGTGAGAGAGGATGCAGCTGGGGGAAGGAGGAGAGGAAGGAGGGTGGACCAAGGGGAAGCAGTGGTTGGAATGTGGAAAATTGGGGAGAATGGGGAAGGAGGCATGCCTGCTGCCCAGCTAAACTTCTCTCCCAGTCTTTCCCTTGCCTCCTGGGCAGCCCCTCCCCTCCAGACCTCAGTGAGCACTTCCCCCTCCCCTTCCCCTGTTTCCACCCAAGCCTGACCTACATGGAAGCCCCCATAAGCCATCCAGCATCCCCACCCCACCCTGCAAGCCGTGCCCCCTGCCATCCTTCAGGTCGGCCCAGCTGCCAAGGGGAGGCCTTCTGGGCCACCACCAAGGGGGCCTGGCTCAGACAAACTCCCTGCTGCCCCTTCGCCATCCCCCACTCCATGATCTGTTACTAAGCTCATGACCTCGACAAGTGATTGTGTTTTAACCAGTTGCAAAATAGACAACAGAGTCAGAGTTAGCGAGGAATCTGTGTTTGCAAGACAGGAAAAGAAATAACATCAAGATAAGTGAAGATGCTGGGAGCACTGGGCCCATGCAGAACGCGGTGGTAGGAGAGGGCAGAGAGGGTGGAGTGCCCCGGATGAAAGGCCAGGGGCTTGAAGAATCAGAGCCTGGCAGCCGGCACCCAGGGGGCCCAGCACACCCGGCTCCCAGCCTGGCTGCTGCTCAGAGGGTCTCACATTTGGGGTGCCCACGGAAAGCCCCTGAAACTCCCATCCCATTATTGTATCTACCAGCTTCAAGACAGGTTGCTCTTTGAACCATGGAGAACGTTTGTGTTTTCTACCAGATCCTATTTATGAGTAAAGAGGGGGAAGAAGGGATGGCGAAAGGTTTGCAATGGCTCCTGACGGCCCACATGCCTCCCAACTCCTTGGTGTGACCCTTCCTCCCAACATGGGAGCCCCAGCACCAGCCTTTCTGGATTCCGTTCTTCAGAGAACCCACTGCCCTAACTGAAGCTTTCTAAGTGTGGGGGTGGTGGGGGTGGTGGGGGTGGGGGTCCGAGAGGTCCTGGTGGGGACAGATGGGCCAGAGAAGCTCACCGCCAGCGCCTCCAGAACGGGAAAGCTCCCACCCCCGCCCCCAAGAGCCAAGGAGTCAGGCAATCCTTCCTGCCCACTCAGAGATTCCGGAAGCCCTTGGAGTCTGGAGAACCCGCCTCCCCAACCTCTCTCTCGCTTCCTCTGTCTGTCTCCTCCTCGAGACTCCTGTGAGTGCACAGGAGGGCTGAGGGAAGCCCCGTGTGCCTGTGATGAACGGAGCTAATTTCTGGTTTGCTGGTATGCCTCAGAGACGCTGCCTCCGTTCCCCTCCTTCCCAGCAAACCCTCTCCCACACACAGACAAATAGGCTGCATATTTAATTGGAATTCCTCACACCTACAGGGTAAAGCCTTGTCAGTAGAAATAGAGCCCACAGCCAGCTGGCTTCCCCCATTCCACCCACCTTGTCTCTTAAAAAGAACCCCCCCCCATACGTGAACACCCACCCACGGGCCCTCGCACGTCCCTCCCGGCATGGTTGTAAAGGAGAGATTCGTTGGCAGTGACGCTCCTTTCCTGGGCTGTGCAGCTGGGCCCACCGGGTGGAGACCACCCGGCGGCTTCTCCCCGGCAGGCGGGCCCTCCCTGGCTGCCTCCCCAGCACCCACCTTGGGGACCCCCAGCCAGAGCTCCTGGGGCTCCGGGGTCCCTGAAGTGTACTGAGTGGCACTGGCTGCTTGAGTATCTGGTTTCAGGTGATGTGGAGGAGGAAGGAGAGGAGAACAGGACCCAGAAGAGCTCTGGGTGCCCATCTCTCACGGCGAGCCTGGCCCCACCTGTGGCACCTCTCCCCACATGGGGCCTGGCGGCTGCCAGACAGAGGAAGGGGACTCCTGGGGAAAGCAAGAGAGACTGGAGGGCGCACAAGAGGAGGAACCAAAAAGGGGGTGACACACACTGAGGAGTTCTTACAGGGAGGGCTTATTTCCTGTTGACAACGGAGAAGGAGGGCTGGGCCAACCATCTGGGGTAACAAAGGGTCAAGGTGGTGGCTGGCCTGGGGAGGCTGCACACCATCGCACTTCCTTGGGACCCCCAACCAGAGCTCTGCCCAGGAACCACATCCTGGTGGGGACGGGTGGGCCAGAGAAGCGTACTGCCGGCACCTCCAGAACAGGAAGTCCCCCAAGCCTCGTGTCGTGACCTTGGCATTCAGGGTCAGCCACTTCAACTGGACCCCGTGGGTAATTCATTTCTTGCCGATCTCTCCTCGCCAGGAAGGGGCTTCTGTCTGGCTCGCTCTTCCAGCACTTGGTGCCTGGCGCGAGGCCCGACCAAACCTGTGTGTCAGGGAGTAGACAGCTGCCTCTGGGGCTCTGAGGGACGCTGTGACATGTCGTTCTCCCCCACGAGTATCATCTCAGTTTGCCTGAAAGTTCACCATTAGTGACTCATTTCTTTGGGTTAAACATCGCCCTCCCTTTCTCAACGCAGCTGCTGTAGGAAAGGGTAACCCATTGAGTTCTTTGCATCTTCGAGTGAATGGGGATAGAGCTGAGATCTAGGAGGAAAGCAGGAAGTGGAAGTGGAGAAAGAGACAAAGAGAAGAAGAGACCCAAGACAGGTACAGCAAGCGGCACCTCAGCCCTGCCTCCTGGGCCGCCTTTCGCCAGTCGTGGTTGTTCCGCGATGAGTCAGAGAAACCCCCTTTATTTAGTACAGCCTGCTACGATTTACAGATTTACAAATCCCGCTCATTTGCATCCTCTTAGCTTGGGGAAGCCAGAAGGAGGGAGGTTTGAGTGCCCATGTTGCTGCTGAGGAGGCTGAGTCTCTGCCAGTGAGCAGGAGAGCCAGGTCTCCCTACCTCCTCTCTGCGGAACCTGAAGGCACTCTCCGCGAGCTCCCCTTCTCCCCATTTCACCCACAGTCCTCTGCTCCGAACAGGAAGAGGCACAGTAGAGGAACAAGAATGAGACAGTGCCAGGAAGGGTGCAGGGGGACAGAAGAGAGAAACATAAGGCCCTCGGCAGCGGAGGCAGCAAGCACATCCTGTGCCCTAAAGCCCCTGACTGACACCCAATGGGGAAAGGGGATGTGGATGAAGGTCAGAGACCCCACTTGCTCACTAGTAACAAGTCTGACGCCAGCAGCTGGAACATCCAATGGGCCCTTCTGTTGGCAGCTGCATGCCTTGAGCATCCACACAAGCACCGGGAGGGCCCACGGAGCACTTCGCTGGCCTTGGTGTGCGGAGCAGCCCCATTCCAGGCAGAGGGGCGTAGGCTGAACCCAGGAGGGTCCCCAAGGAGATAGTGAGGAAGGCAGGAAGAGACCCCAGGAGCCCTGCTAAGAAACCCCACAGGCTTCCAGACTCTCCGTCTTTCCCCGCCTTGCTTCCCTCAAGTCACAGTTCCGTCTCTGCGCTCCATCCCCAGGAAGGGGTCTGTCCACCATGCCAAACCTGTCCCCCGGCTCTTCCTCTTAATGAGCCAGGTTAAACTTGCTATAATCAGAGTAATAATACACCTGGGCTGGTTCTGCAGTGAACTGCCTTTTGTACTGCAATAGGACATTAATAGCAATTATTCTGCTTTGTAATTGGAGCTTTAAATACTAATTCAAACAGCCAGAGGAAAACCAATTAGTGCTAATTTATCTCTATGTGTTTTCCAGAGCTGGTGTCTGTCACACTGTGAAGAAATAGGTTGGTAATTAGTACAGTTGGGTGGTGGGTAGAAGTAATTATCAGATTCTTTCATTTTTCTCTGGGAAAAAAATGGGTAGGGGGTGGGGAAGGCCAAGATAGGTTCTATAAGTCTTTGTTCCCTTGGAGTTTGAAGAAAGGGCCCATGTTAACGCTGAGGCCCCAGCCCTCGGTCCCTGAACCGCGCAGGTGCGTCCGGGAGACGGGCGGGCTCTGGTGGAGGCTGCCCCGCAGGCCTTTATGAGGACCCTCCAGCTGAGAGGCTCACGGAGGCACCACCAGCAACACTGCAGTCACCAGAGCGTCTTGTTTGTCTGGGAAAGGCTTGTCCCCAGGCCGGCCTCTCGGGCCCCATCTGTGTGGTCTTGGTGGAGGCTCCGAACATCTCTAGCGCCAGTTTTCTCATTTGCGAAATGGACATACTGACCGTCACCTGGCTGGATTGTTGCAAGGAATGAATTGAGTAAAACCACGTTTATAATGGGCCTAGAACCTGGTCATAATAAATATAGGTTACCGAGTGCTTACCACTTTCCTGGGACTCTTCCAGAGGACTTCCTGCTATCATCTCTAACTCTCCAAAGCCGTGTGGCTGACTCCCCAGTTAGTTTATGTCCCTACTTCCTCGCCTGTCCATACCTTTCACCAGCTATACAGCTCGGGAGGCGTTATTAAGTTCACTAAGCCTCGGTTGCCTCACTGATGGAAAGGGGGTCCCTTCCTTATAGAGTCATTGGGACGATTAAAGGGGACAACGATTCTAAAAAAGCTCTAGCACAGTGGCCAGCGTGGAGCAAGGACTCCATTGTCATTTCCAACATCATCACAATATTCTTCCATTGCACATAGTTTTGTCGTAACCTGTGCAAATTCTCTACCGAGGGAGGTGGGCGTGGCACAGCTGGCCCGTTTTGTTAAGGACCCGCAGGAGCTCCCGAGCGCCCGGTGGCCGGCACTGCAGGGGCCGCTCCCACCGTCGGAGAGGAAGGCTAGCACGCCCCAGCAACAGCAGATGGGGTAACGATGGCGTTTCGTAGAGCCCCACAGTTTACAAAATGCTTTCCCACGCGTGGTTCCAATGCCTTTTCACAAGCGAGCAGGTCGACAGTTATTTAAATCCCTATTTTACAGGTGGGAGCGTGCGGCTCAGGGAATTTAAGTGACTAGCTCAGGAAAGTGGTGGAATCAGAACGCAAACCCAGGCTTTTCCCCGCACACCCTGCGTGCGCGCTCACTCCGTGCTTATTGCGTGTGTGGACAAGAGCGTGTTCTACTAAACCCTGTGGCCTGAGCTGCCCGCTGGTAGGCAGTGCTGTCGTTCGAGGAGCAAGGCTGAGGAAGGAGAGGCGGGCAGAGGCAGGGAGAGCTTCAGAGGGATGGGCAGGGGCGCAGCCGGACAGCTCTGCCCAGCCTGGGCAGGGTCTAGTAACACGTTAAATGAGCAATCAACACTGAGAACTGGGAGACTGCCTCTAGTAATCTGGGTGACAATCTGGCAGCCCGGCCTTCCCCTGTTCTCACAGACCCCACCCCTCCCACCCAGGGGACCTGCCTGGACTCTGCAGGCTTGTGAGGTGTGACCCCGGGCCAGACCTTCCCGGAAGAGCGGTATGAACATAGAGAAGGGAGGAGGGTGTAGAGGAGGACATGGCTTCCTTGAAGGGGCCCGAACACGGTGTTTGAGAGGCAGGGAGGAGACTGGTCTGGTAGCTCTGGAGGATAAGCACTGGGGAAGGAAAGGGCCCTGGTCAACAAGAGGGCTTTGGCCACCACAGGGCAGAGGGCAGGTTTGGCCAGGGCCACCCCCAACAGTATTTACTGCCCCCACTGAAGGGGCACCAGCCCGGGAGCTGCCTTAACCCCGAGGAAGGGGAGACTTCTTTGCAATCACACAGAGGATCTGGCCATCTGCTTGCAAAGCCATGGGCTTCTACCAGTGGGACCCCCATTTCGGGTGGGCTGGTGGCCGCCTTCTACTCAACATGTTTTGAAGGCAGTGTTTAAAAAGGTTAGACTGGCCGAGGTCAGAGGCGGGGACAGAGGGGCGTCAGAGAGAGTGTGGGGAGAGTGTGGATGAGGTGGTGGCGGCAGGAATGCGCAGACACAGGGAGGAGAAAAGGGTGTAGGTACGAGGTATGGACGAGGGACTCACTGGGCACGTGCCAAGGTAATAATGATAGTTATGGTGAGAGGCATTGTGGGTAAATTTAGGTTTTTTCTTTTTGGTTGTTGGTATTTTCTAAATTTTCTGTACTGAGCATATTTCTCTTATATGCTCAGGAAAACAATGAAACATACTTTTTAAGGAAGAAGGAACATATGCTAGAGACATTTTGAAGGAAGAACTGACAGAATTTGATAAGTGACTAGTTAAGGGTGATAAAGGAGAAAGAGGAATCAAAAATAACTCAGGTTTCGAGACTGGGTGATAGGGGAAATGACAGAGGAAAGGAAGTTAGGTGGGGGAGTGGAGAAAGGGGGAATGATCCCCCTTCAGCTTCAGACGGTGAAGCAGAGCTGCCGGCGAGCCAAGCCGGCACAGGCTGGGGTGTTCGTGCAGCCAGGGAGGAAGCAGGACCGAGGGCTGGGGTGGGGGAGGCCGTGCTCACCAGGCTGCAGGCCAGCCTGGGTCCAATACCGAACTTGGGGTCTCCTCACGCAGATGCCCGTCCAGACCTGCCTTTCTCATCTGGGCCTTTAAAAGAAAGGCCCCAAGACAAGCCCCAGAGGCAGCCCCAGCCTCGGGCCGGCTGGCTGTGGGCTTTGGTACTGGGCTGCTTGGTTGTCCAAGGAGCATGGGCCTGAGAAGACCAGCACGGGAGGCCAGGACGGACTTCATGCTAACCGAGAGAGCCAAGAGCCGGCAGGGGGTGGAGGCTGGTACTCCCGAGGCCCTGCAGGCCGAGCAAGGCTGCAGGAGACAGAACACGCTGTCAGTAGTGATGGTGGTATGGCGGTGTAAAGCGAGGCAACCCACCTCTGAAGGCTGCAGGAACCACTTCCCCCACTGAGAGGGTCCCCCTGGACTTTAGCTCCTGGCCACCCCCTCCTCCCCAGTTGTCCACAAGTTCACTGTCAGTGCCCAGAACCCCATCCTGCCTGCTGCTGACTTGGTGGCCTGCAGAAGCTTGGGGCCTGCGGGAGTCTCGGAGACCACTGTCCCAGGTCACACAGACGCCCTGCAGCCTCTGGAACCGTTGCCTCCCCTCTGCCCATGCATGGCCGAGGGCGGGTTTCCTGAGGCTCCAAGGGAAAAGTGGCCTCCTGATCAGCGCCGTCCAGGGGCCAGCAGCAAACCTGCCTTCCCTTCCATTTGGGCCACCCCTCTCCGGGTCCCCCTCAGTCCTGCCCCCTCACCCCTGCACCAGCCCTGGAGCACTCGCTGAACCACCACTGCCTCAGAAGGCTCCGCATTGACTGAGCCTGAGGCCCCACCCGAGGCTGCGTCACTGTTTCCTTGGCAACTGAAGGGGTAGTTGAAAAGTAACTCACAAAGCAAACAACGTGAGCTGCACAGGGGTGACTGTGAGAGTCACCTCAGCATCGTAGGACTACAGGTTGGGGGTCTGCCAGGCTCCTCTTGCTGAGGCTGCTCTGGGGGGGCTCCTGTGAGCCCCCCCCAAGCCCCAGGCAGGGAGCATTTCACAACACACCACAGTGGCATGTGTGCTCTTGCTCTTCCAGGAGCTGTCTTGCCAGGAGAAAAGAGATCATCACCATTATCTGGTGGTAAGGGTCTCGCCTCTGCATGCCCTGGGCACTAATGAGGCTGGAACTTCGGGCCCAAAAGTTGCCAGACAGGAGGAGTGCAGAACCACCGAGGAGAGCTGGGGACCGGCGATGGCCCGTCAGGGCCTGCCGGTGAAGGCATGGCGAGGCCCCAGTGCTCCCACAGTTCCTGCACCCAGCGCCCTCGCCAAGGCCTTCGTACATTTGGGGAATTTTCAGCAGGTGCTGAAGGAAAACCTTACAGGCGTGTGCCTAAGATCCCAAAGTACTTTTCAAAAATAATTGATTAAGTTATAAATATATGCGCCAAGTACTCAGATCTCAAGTGTAAAACTTCATGGTTTCTACTCGTTGTCTTAGTCTGGTGTGCTGTGACAGAATGCTGCATAACAGAATGTGTGCTTATGAACAATGACACGTATTTCTGACAGTCCTGGAGGCAGGAAGCCTGCGGCCGGGGCACAGCAAGGCCGACTTCTCACTGCATGCTCATGGGGCGGGGGGAGGGGGGGGGAGAGGGGAGAGCAGGGAGGAGGGAAGCAAGCTCCCTTGTGCCTCCCACAGGGGCACTAATCCCAATCATGAGGGCCCCACCCTTACAATCTAACCCTAATTACCTCCCAGAGGCCCCATTTCCTAACACACTGCGGTGGAGGGGTCACATATGCATCTGTGGGAACACAAACAGCCCATCCATAGCACATGCAACCACCACCAAGTTCAAGATGGGCAATATTTCCAGCATGCCAAAAGGTTCCCACGTGCCTCTTCCCAGGCAACACCCCCACCCCTAGGGGACGTTACTCTGACTGCGGCCCCATCAGTTGGACTGGCTGTTGAGCTCCTGTAAATGGAGCCACTGTGTGGGTGCTCTCCTGCGTCTGGGTGCTTGTCCAGTATGCTGTGTGCGTGGTGGGGTCCAGCCACGGTGTCATGCGTATAAGCAGCAGTTCGTTCCTTCCTTCCACTACATGGCGTAGCGTGTGTGTCTACATTTCACGAGAGCTGTCACGCTTGTGCTCTTCTCCAAGTCAGTGACTGACAACTGCCGCCCCGGCAGGCCACCCTGTCTGTCCTCCGGTCGTGCTGGTTCAGGTGCGCCCTTCCTCTCCCGCCGGAAACTCGCAGGGCAGCGTGAGTGGGCATGGTAATATCATGGGGATAACCTTGAATTCCCTCTAATTTACAAAACAAAAAAAAAAGTGGGGAGGGATTATTCGAAAACAGTGGCACTTTATTATTAGTAACGTATATGTGATACATCTCACAACGGCTGGTGCCATACCAGTGTGTCACAGCTTTTAGGCTGAGAATTGCTAGTCTAAGTGGTGTGATTTCAGGTAAAGCAAGGTCATTTCCTGCCCCCAAAATATCTCTTTCCTCTACCCCACAGCTTCCCCTGAAGGTCCCCCCCCACCCCCAGTGGACTTCTGTGCTTTGTCAAAGAGCCCCAGGGTCTTCTTTAAAATTCGAGAGCTCCCAAGGAGAGAGAATCCATGAAGCCCACTTACTTCAGTGGGACTTAAAGGGGACCTGAAAACTCCCCCCTCCTCCGTCGTGTGGCACACTTTTCCCACACTTCCTCTCTGCACCCCACAAGGAGGTCACAAGGAGGTCACGAGGAGGTCACTGTTAGCCCCAGTTTGCAAATGAGGAGACTGAGGCTTGGGCAGGTGGAATAACTGGCCTGAGGTCACACACCAGCTCTGTTGCAGGAGCAATCTTTTAGACCCTCTGAAGCCGGTGTTGAGATTCCAGTGGGTGGGCGGGAGGCACTCGGCCTGTGAGCAAGGAGAGAGAAGGGCCCAGAAAGGAGATGATGCTATGCTGAGGAGGAGGAGTGATACCTGAGTGGTCCATCCAAGCGTCAGAGGAAACAGACAGCGCCTTCTATCGGACCCCACGTCCCCCAGGCACTGATGCCGCCCCAGAGCCATGGCATGTGCACGGGGGTGGGCAGAGGGCAGGGGGTCTATCCACCATCAGCACCAACCTTCCCCCATTCTTGGGGACCACCAAGGCCAGGTGCAGGCATGCGTCACATCCATCAGAGATGTGCAGAGACATTCTCGTCTCTGAAGGGCCGGTTTCCTCATACGCCTCTTGGGGGGCAGAAGATGCTCATCTGGGGACTACCTGCCAAGGACCCTATACGCACTGTTTGTCTACAGCAGCCCTGGGGAGTGGGTGTCTTCCAGCCCCTTTTGTAAGTGAGGAAGCCAGTTCTCAGGGAGATCAGTAAATCTCAGGAGGCTGACAGTGTGTGAGGGTAGCAGCCACATCCATGGCCAGCACCTGGTTCCTGTCTGTCACTCAGGGGTGTGTGACAGGTTTGCCTGACCCTCACCACCAGATGCCTCACTGAAGCAGGGCTGGGCAGAGACCCAGCGTCTGCGTGAGGAGGCCTGGCTCTGGGGAGGCAGACATGGAATTTTGAAGGAAGAGGGTGTATTCAGTGAGTGCCTTGAGGTAGGCCAGGAGCTGGCCACCTGTATTTGTTGGTGGGAGGCAAGGGCTCTTACTCAAAATTGCCCCGCACTGCCCATAATGTATGTATACTCCCTTGGGTCTTACATGGTGAGGGACACATTACAGAATTCACCAAGCCCACTCTGTGCCCAGCACTGTGTGAGGCTATGAGATAACAAATGGAGAGAATGCAGCAGTGTCCTGGGGGTCCAGAGGCAGACAGGCACCAAGCCCATGACCACCATGGGCTATGGAGAGAGTCTGCTGGCGGGGGGAGGGACAGACAGGTGTGAGCACTTAGTACCCAGCACAAAGCACTGATCAGATATGCACGCGCTCACGGACCAGGGAGCTCACCCTCGATCCCGAAGCAGATGAAGAATCTTTTGGAAGGGGCTTTAGCAGGAGAGTAACAAAGTCAAATTTATTTTCCATTGTGCTAAACTTCGGCAGCCTCAGTGATAGGAAGGATGGACTCACCAGGGAGGCAGTGGCACTGCCAGCTAGCCCAGTGGTTCTGGAGGACTGCCATAGCACTAGCCGGTGCTCTAGCCTATTAGCTAAGACTTCTGCAGAGAATCACCTGGACGTGGGAGAGACCACAGTAGAAGGTGGGAGTCAGCACTAGAAGAGAAGGTATGACCAGGGGAAGCAGACAAATACGGAGGCAGCCTTGTCGATTCACCCAGGGTGGAGAGGCCGTGAGTGTGCAACTCCCACGTGCGAATGCATGCATTTATTTAAGCCTTAGGGTCAATAATGTTGTAACAACTACATATGGGGCCAGGTGGGTATTGAATTATTGGATCACTTCATAAATTATAAAATTATCTGGCCACTATGCTGTACACCTATAACTAATATAAGATAACATTGAATGTCAACACAATTGAAAAATAAAACCAAAACATTTTAAAGAATGAGGAGCTTTCAAAAAAATTTTTTTAACAAGTACCATAGACTGTTTGGGTAACAGACAAAAGGCACACCCTGGACTGAAGGTCAGGTTTGCTGTCATTTCTCTTCGCCTCTAGTTTATTCCTTCAAATGATTTCACGTAGAAAAATAGCCAGAAAAAGTTCAGTGAGGAACACACCAAAAAAGTGATGAGCACTTCCCCCGTGGAGGAGAAGCTCTGGAGACAGACTGAGAGTACCAGAGCACTAACTCCGTGAGACCGGGGAGCGAATCTCCCAGCAACCGCGGGGGTGCACGAGGTGACTTCCCAGACGTCCCCCAAAGAACACAGCTGTGTCTCGGGCCATTGGAGCTCCTGCAACAGCAGCCATAGACTGCATGGCTGCAAAAACACATGTGTATTTCTCAGAGTTCTGGAAAGTCCAAGATCAAAGTGCCAATAGATCCAGAGTCTGGTGACAGCCACCTTCTCCTTGTACCCTCAAAGTGGTGGAGAGAACAGAGAGGAAGCAATCTCTCGCTCTCTCTCTCTTTCTCTCTTTCTCTTCCCATCTGATAAAGGCACTAATCCCGCCTTGAGAGCTCCACCCTCATGACCTTGCCATCTCCCAAAGACCCCGCCTCCTAACATCATCACACAGCAAAGCAGAGTTCCAACGTCTGAAGCGGGGTGGGGGGAGGACACACAAACATTCACTTCATCGCACTCTGCCCTCTTATTCCTTTGTCCTTGGCCATTCTGGCAAGGGAAGAGTTGCTTGGAGTTACTCTGTTTGAAGTGGGAAGAATTCTGGACTGGGGTCGACCCCAGGTTTCAGCCTCAGCAGCAGGCAGCTCTGATATTAGATGAATTAAAGGCCCCCTTGGCCAAGGTTCCTTGGCATAAAGCAAAGAGGATAGAAAATCTGTAATTCTTTCAACTCCAAGGTGCCGCATTTCCCTGGTTTGGGGTCGGGGAGGAAAAGGAAGACTGGCAGGGGGACAAAAGTTACCGTGTGTGAGTGGGAGGCAAGGGCTCTTCCTCAAAGTAGCCCTGCACTGCCCCTAAACCTGCCATGTGCGTCTGCGTCACAAAAGTCACCTCCCCTCTGGGGCCCTGCAGTCCCTTTCACCTTCAGAGGCATGGTCCTCGGAGGCCTGACCAAGAAGAAACTGGTTGGGTCAACCAATATCAAGCCCTCCATCCCCATGGAACCGGGCCTTCTCCTCCCTACGGGGATGAGAATCTGACCATCTAGGGCACCTCAAAACTGATCGTGCCTTTTCTCAACCATGGGCAAGGACAAGGCCAAGGGCACAGAATTCTAGCTACATCTGTAGACAGGCATTTTGAAGGACTACCCTGCATTTTTGCTGGAATGCTCCCTGCCACGTGGTTTCCCACTCCTCTGTTGCTTTTATAGATATATATTTATATACATATAAATATCTCTTTCCCTGAGGGACAACGCAGCTCAGCCAAGTGAGAATTCAGTGTGATCCAGTGGAATTTGTTACGGAGGAGTTTCGCTAGGGTGGGGAGCAGAGACTCTGCACTCAGGACATCACCTGGTTAATAAAACACTGTGCAGCTCCCGAGAACACATACCATTTCCTTTCTTTTTTTATTTTTCCTTTAAATAACAAGGGGTGTGTTGTTTCTCCCATTTTTGCCAGTTTAAATTGAGATTTTTTTTTGAAACAATAAGCAAACTAATAGTAGGGGTTAAATAATTCATTAAAGGGTGGGGAGAAGAGAGGAGATGGGGTTGGGAGAGGGGGTCGGGGGGAACTGGAATCTGCCAGCAGCAGCAATAAATGCAGAGTTATGCCTCAGGCATAATATATCAAAGGAAATATAATGCATCCAGCTTAAAGCTAATGATTGCCATATAATTAGATGAGAAGCATTGTGCTATAAATGTGTATTCTTTAGCGTGCTGTGATTTTACTGTAAAAAGAGAGAGTGAGAGCGAGAAAGAAGGAGACAGAAAAACACAGAGCCCAGCAACATACTATAAAAAGAACCTTCTGTTGACTTCTCTACTGTTTAGTATTCCTTGGCTGTTCTCCCTTGGGAGTGTGTAATTAGTACTTTATGAAGAGTACATTTAAAGCAGTTTAATATTCACCTCATTCAATCTGAAACAATGTGATCCATGCTTAGACAAATCAGTGCTCCTTGCTGACATAATCTGTCAGAACATTACCTCTGAAAAGACCTTTCAAGAGGTTTGGATGTTAATTAGTTGTCTATCATGTATAAACAGAGCAGTGAGCAGAAGGGGCTCCGACAGGCCAGAGGGATACGTTGGGAAATGCATTTTGTATGAACGCGGCTTGCAGGGGGGTCTCCTCGCTCTCCCCGCCTCCCCTACACCCCCGCCTCTCCTGTGCCAGCAGCGACACGGGCTTTGGACTTTTTCTGGGCAAGAAAAAAGCTTTCTGGTTGGCTTCAAGGGGCACCGCCAGCCCCCAAAGGGGACCATGAATGCGAAAGGGGTTCCCCGCACACCACGCCATCACCTCTGCCTCTGAGGTGTGATGCTCCCCAGGCCAGGGCCGCCTTCAAGGTGTGACGGGAAGCATGACCTCACAGGCCCACCTGAGCTTACTGGGGGGCTCCAGCTTTGCGACCCATCTGGGGCCCTTCTCCTGTGGGTGAAGCGGGCCATGGAGAGATGGAGAAGAGGGTGTCCTGGCACACACCTTCCCGCTCGCCTGAAGGCTCTCCCCGGGGAGACCAGTGCACCAGAAGCAGAGCTGCAGGGTGCAAGAGAGACTCATACACAAGGAAACTGACACACACGCAACTTCCTTCACACCCGGACTCACAGAATGCTGGCCCGGATCTGAACCCACAGGTCCATGGTCCAGGCCCCGCCTCCAGGGCGAACCTTCTCCCGAGGGCATCCTGCAAGGCCCGGTCTAGGCTCTGCCTATGGGGGCTGTCTAGGGATTTAAACCTGCTCTCCCTTCATTCTGGACTTAGAATGCCTGTGTGTGAAGCCCTTCCTAGCATATTGGAGAAGCTTATGAAGAAGTGGGTCAGGACATATTCTGTTGTTCTTGCTAGGCCCATGATTCCAAGACGGCCTGGCATTGGCAGCAGGAACCTCCTTTGCCCGCAAGGGCCAGGGGCCACCCAGTGGCCCCCCAGCTACCTCCCCCATAGGTCCTCCTTTCCCCACTCCCAGGCACCCCACTCTCCTTCAGTGGCCTCAACACCCACAGCCTCTTTAACATTCATTCTATAGGTATCCACTAAGCACCTACTGTGTGCATTGCATAGTGCCACATTCTAGGGCAACAAAGATGACTAAATCGTAGTCTTGGCTCCTGAGGCATTTATAGACCCATAACCCAATCATTACAGTGGGGGTAATTATAAGTAGTGTAAGGGAGGTGATGTAGTTGAGTGGTGAGGAGGGAGGGCGCTGGAGTCCAACTGCCTAGATTCGGACCCCAGCCTTACCCCAAACAGCTAGTGACCTTGGGCAGGTTATTTGGCTGCTATGAGCCTCAGCTTCCTTGTCTGTAAAATGAAGGTAAGAATAGCTATCTCACAGGTTTTTGAATGTGGATGAGATACTTCGGAGAAGCACCTAGTGCGAGGCTTAGGGTGAGTGCTCAACAAATGTTTGCTCCACCACTACCACCCCCGCCCCCCACCCCCACCAAAAAATAGTGCAGCAATAGGGGCTCAGTCAAAATGCCTCAAGGTAGAAGAGGGAGATACTAACCAGGCCTAGGCAACGTGGAAGGCTTCCTGAAGGAGGTGACATTTGAGCTGTGTTTGAAAGGACTAAGAAGTTTTCTAGGTAAAGAAGTAACAGAAGGGCTTTCTAGATAAAGGAACAACACATGACAGGTGGGCAGGGGGCACAGACGTGAGAAGGGTGTTTGGAACATGAAGAATTGGCCCCTGTGCTCTGTGTCACACTGCTGGAGCCACTGCCACAGCTGGGAGCCTGGTCCTGGGGGAGCCCTGCAGAACAAGCCACAGGAAGGCTCAGGTGTACTGAAGGGAGGGCCTTGGAAGCAGTTGCTCCATCCTGTATTTCTCAAAATAGAGAGTTAAGATCTCAAACGCCCCTGGCCTGGGTATCTACCCAAAGCTAAAGCACAGGCAGAGCCAGGTTCCTGGGGAGGGAGCAGGACATTGGAGGCAGCAGGACCACAGGCTCCGGTCCATTCCCACCCTGCTCCGGCCCCACAGCCGTGCGCCCGGCCCCCTTGCATGGCCTGGGTCCGCTGAGGACAGCACGAAGCCCCCAGCACAGGCCTGGGACACAAAAGACACTTGGTAGCTGGTCGCTTGTATTATTAATGCAAAGAGCTTGTTCTGGTCCACAGCATCTTTGGGAGCTGCTGTCCTTCTCTGGTTTTTCACTTGGCAAGAAGTCAGGACTCAGGAGGTGCAGGTAGTCCCCAGTTTACTCTCAACAGAACCCTGGGCCTCGGTCTACATGGGGTCTCTTCTAGCCCTGCAGACCCCCAGACTCTCCTCCTGCCAAGCCAGAACTGCTGGGAGGCCCAGGTCTCCACCTCTCCCGCACAGCCAGCCCCTGGACACAACAGCAGCTCTTCCTTTCCTCGGGGAAACCCCAGGCCTTTCTCTCTGAGGATGCTGGGAAAGTGCTGTCCAACCAGCCACACCAGGGACAGGGCAGGCCAGTCCCAGGCCCTGCGCTCCCTCCTCTCTCATCAAACAGTCCTAGTGACATCTTCTCCCACCTGGCAGGTGCCTGCTCGGAGGCAGGAGCTTTATACGTGGCCCTCTCGCCGCAGCCCTTGAAGTGGGCGTGACCCACCCCATCAGGCAGACCACCCAGGGCGAAGGGGGCTTCGCGGTGTGAAGGCTCTAGGCCTTTTCTGTCTGCTTCCAGTTGACCCGCCCGCCCGCCTTCACACCGACCAACCCAGGGCACCACACTGTGGCCCACAGGCCAGATCAGCCTGTTTTTGTAGGACCTGTGGGCTAAGAATGGTTTTTCATTTTTAAAGAGTTGAAACAAAACAAAGAACATGTGACGAGAATCCTATGTGGCCCACGGCCCTCAAACATTTACTACCTGGGCCTTTACAGAAAGTTTGCTGGCCCTGCACTGAGCCCGTGGGACGTTCGACTCAGTGCTGGGCGCTGGGTACTAGAGCTGCCACATGGAAAAGGCACAGGAAGTAAGTAAGGCTGGCATTGACCAGAGCAAGCCGTCCTTGTGACCTGCAGCTCCAAAACCATTTTTTAAAGGGCCTGTAGTAGGGATGCAGCGGGACTAAGGGGAGCACCGGTAGTTTTCTCCCTGTGTCTATTTCATGTAGTTAGTATCTCCATTTTTTGAGTGAAAAATGGAAAAGCTGAGAGGTGAAATGACTCATTTAGGGCACCTGGTGAATATTCTCCCCAGGTCCCAGGACCTCAAGGCCACAGCTGCCCCAGGGCATCTGGGAGGGCACGCTGGGACTCAGAGACAGGCGCAGGGTGCAGGGCCGAGGGAGAGTGGCCTGGAGGGGGTGACGGCGGTGACTGTTAGTCCCAGCCGCCCCCTCTTTCCACACAGATTGAACTTATGTGCATCTCAGGTTTCCTTTTCCAACACAAGCCTACATAGCTTGGAGTTGTATCAGCCACCGAGTCACCCCTCCTCAAGAGCACCCCAATTTTCTGTGTCTCAGGGGTGATCCTACCTCACCCCCCTCAAGCTAAATAACAGGCCCTGCACTCCTGCCAGCTGGCTGTGTGACCTAGGGCAGACCACTGTCCCTCTCTGTGCCTCCCTCTCCTCCCCAGGAAGTGGAGTCAATGACCTTCCACCCCTTTGGCCCGCACTCGGACTCTGAGGGAGCGAATGAGGTCATGTCTGTGTGCGGCTGGGCGGGAGGAAGCTGCTTTCTCGTTGGGCAGTTGCCACGAAGTTGCTGAGATGTGTGAGCATTTCGAGGGCCTCGGGAGCCGGGTTTAGCACTACTAGGGCCAGGTAGTCTGTGAGAACCAGGTTGAGTTTCCTCATCAATAAGGTGTGAGTTCAAGTCCAGCTCCACCGCTTCCCAGCTTTGGCAAACCACGCAATTGATTTTGGCCTCAGGTTCCTTACCTGTAAAATGGGAATCATCCCAATGACAGAGGGCAGCTCAGTCAAGGATTAAGTAAATAATCCCTGGCACTCGGAACTGTGAACGCCGTGGGCCCTGTCAGGAGTCCTCTTTGGGTTTCTCTGCGAACAGCCTCCACGGAAGTGCAGACCCCTCCGCCCGTGGCTCCCTGGGGCAGCCTGTGGCAGTGGGGGCCAGCTGACTTACCGAGCCCCGCCTTTTGGAAAGAAAAGCGAGAACTGGGTCAGTGAGCACAGCTCTCTCCCAGGCATCACCCAGGCAGCCGCAGCCTGCAGGCCCAGGGGACTGGGTGAGGCTGGCTGTTCCCTGAAGCAGTGTCCCCGCCCCCGGGGAGCGGGGAGCGGTAGAGTGAGGGAAGCCCTTGAGTTCTGAATCCAGCGGCCCCAACCTCAGCAAGCCAGCACTCCCAGCCCGGCTGCTGTCTGAGGGCAGCAGGCCAGGGCTCCCATGCAGCACTGGGTGCAGAACAAAGGGCATCAGCGAACTCCCCGCCCCACGCGCCCCCCCCACCTCTTTCCGGAGGGCAGGAAGAGACAGAAAGGTGGGGACTGGACACACGTGGAAAAGGTCTAAGTGGGGAGGAGTGGTAGTGGGGTGTGGTTGAGGCCTGTGGGTGGGGCGGGCCGGCTGAGAAGCTGGGAGATCCATCCAGCAGAGGGGGTGAGAAGCAGCCAGAGACTGGCCTGGGCCTCACTGAGCTAACAGCAGAGCTGTGGAGCCAATCTGGCCGGGGGTCTGACTTAGTCACCAGTTTTGACAGGGAGTTAAAAGGGTTACCTAACAGCCTCCCTGGCTCTCCATTGGCTCTCCTGTTCCGGGCTGTCCAGGTGCAGGGTCTGGGGCAGGGAGGCACAAGCCTGCCCCAGACCTGCTCCAGCCCTGCAGGGCCAGAAGGAGGCGCCAGCCGTTCGCCTCCTGAGTCTTTGCCACCTGGGCTTCCAAACAATCCCACGCTTGTCTTGCATCCGAGGACGCCAGGTGTTAGTAGGGAAAATGCCCCAGACAGGAATTATTAATATGTTTCTCAACTCATGGCAGCTCAGTAGCACTCTGAGCACTACCGGCCCACTTCCCCTCCTGAATTTAGCACATGGCATCCCTGCTAACGATCAGCAACGGTGAGTGAGTGCCTTTGGTTGTGGCCCTTGTTCAGGGCACTGTTGGGGCTGCAAACCTAAGTAAGACACAGACCTACAGCTGCAGCAGGGCCTGGGCGTCTAATGCCTCTCCCCCAAAGAGGAGCTCGAGGCCACTGACCCTGCTGCCCCTCAGGGTCAGATCCCACCCATACGGGAGGGGCGGATTAACCAGCCGTGACCTGAGACAGACCAAGTATAGCACAGGCTTCTTGTAACCAGATTTTCTTGCTTCTTTATTCATTCTCCTGCACATGGCCAAATGACAAACAGCAAATGTTTAACAACATTAAGAATGGGTGATGGTGATGGAGATGATGATAATGGTGGCAATGACAAAAATAATGTTAGAGATAAATATACGCGTTCTGTTTTGGCCTGAAGCCTGTGGGACTTCAAGCCTTCCTTCCTCCCCATGGGCGCTGCCGGTGCACTCACTAGATAACAGGGAACAGGAGTAGAAGCTCGAGAAGTTTAAGAATCAGTCGCGCAGACTCCAAGCAGGACTAGACCAGCTCACCCGGGAAGGCCACCATGGCAGAGAGGGGGCAAGCAAAGGAGCCCGTGTGGGGGAGGGGCCTTCGCTGGCCTAAGTGAAGGGAAAGTGCCCAGCCCTGCTCTCAGGGGACAGCGAAAACATCAAGGACCACATCCCCTGCGCATCGTCCTACCAGGTTTAGGACATTGAAGCTGGTAGAGGTCTCAGAGGTCGTCTCAGCCAGCTTTCCCATGGCACGAGCGAGGACACTGAGGCCCAGAGAGAAGTGACTCACCCGCGGCCGCACGGCAGAGCGAGGACTCAAACTCCTCTCTCCTTCCATTACAAAGTGATAACCGTGGAGAGGTGATGGCAGGTGGGGGTCAGGGTTAGGTGTGGGGAAACTGCCGGCCCTCCCGCTGCTTCCGCAGGTCCATGGGATCCGTCATTCCTGCCTCTGTAGCGTGACACCAGGGCGGTAACACCCAACCCACACATGCAGGTCATTGTTAAGTCCATGTGTACAGGTTCTAGAACAAGGAGCCTTTCCTCTCCGCTTAGCTCCCTAGACAGGGAAATTCCTCATGAAGAGTCCATCCAGCTTCTAATTTCCCAAATATTTCTCTTCTTGGGATTAACATTCCCAGTAATATTTAAAGCCAGTTAGAGAAAAATGAAGGGATTAAATGGAAAACCTTAGGGCAGTTTAGGCCGCAGAATTATTCACTCGTTCAAGAACCTTCGACAGTACCTACTCTGTGAGGATTCAGTCATGAAGGAGATGGGCTCCCCGATGTCAGTGTACCTGCAGCCACGTGGGTAAGACAAACAGAAGCCCTTGGGGAACCCCCAGGAGGGAAGACCGTCCATTTCGTGGGGACATGAGGGCTTGGGCGACTTCACGGAGTAGGGACACCAGACCCCGGGCGCCCTGGAGCCGCAGAAAGCCAGAGCCCATCCTGAGCAGATGCAGTTTGCTCCGTTTGCTCCCGTTTTTTCACTCTGCCCTCTGCCCCTCCCCTCCTCCAGAGCTCAGCAACTTTCTTTTCTTCGTGTGAACATATCCCTCAGCAACCCCAGCTCCAGCCTCCATCTTCAGACTTTCCTTTTCCATCATTTTCCCTATTTGGGACCCAAACCCAGTCCACACCCCATCAGTGAATGGGTAGACAGGGCGTAGAGGTTGTGGGGAGAGGCACCGCCAGACTCCCCGGACAGATGTGCTCTGTTCCCTGCACAGCTGTCCCAGCAGCCCATCTGCGCTCACTTCCTGCCTCCCAGCTCCAGCCCCTCACACCTCCCACACAGGGGCAGGGGTGCAGGGGCGGGGAAGCCTGGTCCAAACCCAAGGTTGAGGCTGCTGGCTGGCAGCAAGGCAAAGGATTCTGCCCCCCCGCCCACCCGCCCGCGCCCCCCACCCCCCGCCAAGGAATGGGTGGGACTGTGGCCAGGTGGTCACCTCGGAGGTCAGTCTCAGCCTCTTGGCAGCTGTGGAGATGGCCTGGCCCTCAAGTTCTCCCAACACCATCTGTCCATGTGAGATACACGGACCACATCTTGTGGATCTTTTGTCAAGACTAAGAAGTCTGCTTCGTTAGGTGTCTCCAAGGGAAGGAAAAAATACTTTCAAAAAGCGTTTGAGGCAAAAAGATGTCCCCACTTAAAGTCTGTCCCGATGCCCTTGAATCTTTGGGTCCTCATCGGAATCTGTGCCTCTGCCTGAGGTTTAATGCTGGGAAATCGCCTGAGGAGGTGACTTCTCTGGAAACCTGCACGTTTCTGGGGTGCCCACAGCTCCCTCATGGCTCCTGGGCAGGGTGCTCATTCTCTGGGACCTTAGGGAAGGTGCAGGCAGCTCTGTGGCTCGCAGGGCCGAACCCTCCTGCCGTAGCCCTGCGGCCCCTAGCCCTGGTTCTGTCCGTAACAGGCACTCAGTAGGAGTGTGCTCAACTTTGCTATGAGGCTACTTACCCCGGGGCCACGTGCCTGCACCGGGGCCAGTGGGGAGTCCGATTAGTCCCCTCAGTTTGCTCTCACGGAACTCAAATTGGGCAATCAAGAGCAGGGAGACTAGCAGCGACAGTCTGCACGACGGACCGCGGGGACAAGGAGTACTGGAGGAATGGGAAATCTGAGCGGAAATTAACGTTAAACCCCTCCTCAACCCACAGCCTTTTCTTTAATACTGTGTCCTAGTGCCTTGAAAGGCAGGCAGAAAGACGATCTGTTGTTTCCTTTTCCTGGAAACAGAAATGTCTCTGGAATATGGGCAAACCCCCGAATCTCCTGAACAGTGGGACTGTGGGGTGGGAACTGGCTTCTCCAGGCAGGAATGAGCCCCCAGAACAAGGGCTGGTGCCCGGAACAAGAGCAGAGCTCGGCCAGACTTGTGAGGTGTGAGAGGGGCTTGCCTTCCCTGAGCGCCATTTTCAAAGGAGGGAACATGCCTGCTCACCCGCCCTCCCCACGTGGCCGCTCGCGCGCGCGCTCTTGGGGAGGACCTCGGGTGGGGGCAGCGCTGCTCCCCCTGCAGGCTGCCGGCCTTGATTTGGGTGCCTTCAAATTTGTCCCCTAAGATGAGCTGCCTCGGGGCAACCAGACAACCATAGGCATAGGTTACTTTATTTTCAAAGTGTTTTCATAAGTATCTAAGACAGAAAATTTCTTTCACAAAGACATAATTTGTCACCACTTTCCCACTTTACGAACGTGGCCACCGTGACTGTGACGGAGTCCCTGAGATGCAGGTCCCAACCTGAAAACTCTGGTTACCGGATAAGCCTGAGCCTAATGGAACAGAGAGAGAAGAGGAGGGGACGAGAGGAAGGGCGAGGGCCGGCAGGAGGGCAGGCCGGGTAGCCAGCAGCAGGCAGCGGGCCGTCCTCGCCCAGGGCCCTGAGGCGGCTGCCTGGCAAAAGGAGGCGCTCCTTTGTTCTAAGAATGCTCAATTTCTGCTCAACCTATAACCTGTGATTTCAACCCCAAACTTTCTTTACCTACAAATACAGAGAGAGAGAGAGAGCGAGCCCTCCTCCAAGGCAAGGTACCTTCCCACCAGCCCATCGATGATTGAGAGACTTTCTTCCTGCTACACATTTAAGAGAGAGGGAAATCACCCAGATATCTAGTCTTCCACTAGTCCAGCGTGACAGAGAAGCCCGAGGACCGAAGAAATGTTCCTGAGTATCAGACCCAAGTTCCCCAAGGCAACTGGGGCTCAGAGGGAAGGAACAGGTTCATCCTGACCTCCCGCAAGAGTGACGCATCGTCTCGGGTGCCCTCCGAGACCCCCAGGTCTCACAGAGGCATAGCAGCACCCCCAGGCTCCTGAGTCGACCCCCGCTTTTGCTCTCCTAAGCTTGAGATCTCAGTTCGGGGTGCACACCCTCGCCCACCCCAACCCTACCTAGAGCAGGGGGCTTGACCTTGGGACCCCTACAGCAGGGGTCCCCGGGACAGATTTCACACGCCAGCACCGAGTTTTACTACAAGTTTCAGACAAAGAAGGTGCGTTGGAGCCGAGAGCCTGCTTCTGCCCGCTGCGTGGGCGGCGAGTTCAATGCCTTCTTGTCAACACTTGAATGTGTTGAGCATCACTCACAAGGGCATTCTTTAAGGAACCTATTAACTTAATTACCCGGGCATTTTTTCTCTCTCCCCCATCCATGCATCTCATATAAAAATTTGGCTTTCGCCCGAGACTGGAGTCACATCCTGACAGCTCTCGGCCCAGTGCACTCGAGTTCTCGGACAGGCTCCGCCGGTCTCGACTCCCCGGCCAGGGCACTCAGCGCCCCTGGCAGCGCCCAGATCAGAGCCACACCCTCCCCCCCCACCCCAAAATAAATTTGGCTGTCTTCCTTTGTGAGACACTTCTGATGTAAGTCCTCTCCCCTGGCACAATACCACCTTGTTTTTTTCTCTAGAGGTAGTCAGGGCGGCCGCACAGCAGAGACCGACTCCTTTGCTCAGGTGGTGAGCAGCACCGAAGGAAGCTACGAGGGGGCGGGGGGGGGGTGGATTGCGGAGGGGTCTCCTGGCCTCATCCCTCCCAACTGCCCAGCAGGAGTGGAAATGTAGAAAATGTAGAGGAGAGCAGTGAAGGAGCAAACCAAGCTCCCGCAGGGTAGGCCCCTCCTCCTGGTGACAGAGGAGTCACCAGAGATTCAGGTCAATCGACAGGCCTTGATTTACTAAACACCCGCCATATGCCCAGAGCTGTCCACCTAGATATTGGAAGCAGAGCAACTTCTGCCCAGATGAATTTTTTCCAAATTCCAGCTCCACTGCACATCCAAGCCCCTGGAAAAAACAAAAGTTAATTTGTTATACATTATCTCGTACTGGAAGTCAGGAGAATGAGGTCCCAAGGCATATAAGTGGTCCCGTCGTACTGGGGCCCTGGATTGTTTAGTCGGTAAAATGTGGAGGGTGGGCCTTGCTGAGAGACCTCCAAAACCCCTGCAGAGCACGTTGCCTAGGGCTCACCTGAGCTTCCACAGCTGACTGCCTCCACCCACCGCTACGGGGAATCCGATCCCAAGAAGGGAAGGGGTGGCCACGTTCAGACCAGGAGGCCAATGGGGATCATCTTTCAGAGGCATATGCTGCATTTGGTGGCCATGCCCTGTCTAGTGACTCCCGTGCCCAGGGAGAGAGGAGCCGGGCAGAGGCAAGGGCTGGGAAAGGCATGGCTTCCGGCTCTAGCAGGGTCAGGGCAGACCTCCAGGAGGTGACTTTGCTCCTAGGGCTGATATTACATTGAGGGGACCCCCTGCCCACTGATTTAAGCAAAAAGAGCAAGACAGAGGCCCCCAGAGATGTGTCAGGGAGGCACCAGCCAGCCAGACCTCAGGCTGTCTGTCACTATGCTCTGGGAAACCCAGTGGCCAGCTATGATCAAGGAGGAACACATCCACGGCTTTCTTGCCAAGACCATGCATAACCAAAGAGCAATTTGCGGACCTTTCTAACCATCTCCATACTCTGTCCTACTTCCGGGGAGGCAAAAAACACTGGAGCAAATTCAGAAACTCCAACAGAGCTCTGTGGGGTAACATCCTCTGTGCCCACCCAACAGTGAGCCCCCCCCCAAACTCTCAATGGACCAAGGGAGGTCTGCAGAACAAAAAGACGCGGATGTGGCGGTTCCCGTGTGTGGATTGAGAAGAGACCCAGCAGGCTCTCTGTTCCAGCTCCCTGCCTCCCAGCTGGTCTGCATCTACATCCTTCACTTGTAGAGGCCCCTCTGCTCCCCTGGAGCATCCGGTGAGGGCAGGGAGAGGCCGAGTGCACAGTCCGAGCCCCACAGCTTCCCATCAAGAAGGGCTCTCTTTGCCCGGGAAGCTCTTGCATGTGGGGAACCCCAAGACTACCTGCAGTTGTTTCCACCCACCCCTCTGACTCAGGGCTGATGAGAGCCTGGTGACCTCTGACTCACTCCTCCCCCACTCTCCACTGACCCTGGAGACCCCCTCCTTGTGTGTGCAGCCTAGTGCAGAAGAATGCTGGGGAGGGGCGGGGCTGCTGGGGGACTGGGGTGTGACCCTACGCGCCTGAAGGCTGCAAAATTAGGGTCACAAACCCTCGGCGTTCTCTCCCCCAAGGCATCTCATGTGCAGTTTCGCTGTGATGCAACTCTCCACTGGGCGGGTTCTGTGACCTGGGATCCCCGAGGCAGCCTCTTCTCGCTGCACTGCTATCCACCTCCCATCACAGACTGGCTGGCGGGCTTCTCTCCCTGCCCCCACAGGGCTCCTCTCAGGGTCCCCCCGAACTCAGCCACAGCTGCGAGCCTCCAACACACTCAAGGAGCCTAAGAACAAGAACAGCCCTCTCTCGGGGGGTCTCCCCCTTCTTTCAGGTGGTGGGGGAAGTCTTTTGCGGCAGAGGCTTGGACGGGGGGCAAAACAGCAAAGGCTGCTTTTTCTCCCCTCCACACACAGTGTAGTGTGTATGCACACGTGCGTGTACACACACACACGTCCACGTTGTTCAAGTTGACTAAGAGGTGAAGCGTTGCCTAAGCCAGGGCCCCAGTCCAGGCAAAGCACCCCCCCCCCCATCCCTCCACCCAAGCTGGAGCAGACATCTCTCCACGCCAGGGCCCACAGCCCTGCCGGGAGCATGCCCATGGCCCGGGCTCCTGCCCCACAGAGCCTGCGCGCACACAATTGCACATTCCCCAAGAAAGCCCTGGGGGCCTCTGTGGGAAGGCTTTCCGGAATACTTTTATGGCAAAAGAGGAAGTCTGGGGCATCACCGGTACAGCCGGGCTAGGGAGCTGGCACCGCTGCCAGCAGTGCAGCCAGCCTGCAGCCTCCCCATGACAGAGCCTTTAACCCTCTTCCTAGTGCCCGGATGCCAGCCAGGAACGACAAGCAGCATCCCCTGGGGTCTCACTGCTGCCCCCACGGCCCCCGCCCCACATGTGCACACACTTCTTTGCACGCACACAGACACACACACATCAACTCACCCAGAGCTGATCAGAGCCAGCTTCAGCCCAAGGAAGCACGGAGCTTAGAGCTGAGAGGAAACCTTGAGGCTTGCGAGAAATTATCCTCACTTTCAAAGAAGAGGCCATGGAGGCTCATACGTCCAGTTCCCAAGGTCACCTAGATCCAAGCCCAGAACCCAGGCCTCCAGGGCTACTCACGAGTCCCAGCGGAGGACGCAAGAGTAAAGGCACTCGGGGGAGGGGCCAGGGCAGGACAGAGGTGGGGGTGCCTCCTGTGGGTCCAGCACTTGGTGCCGTTTAGAGCTCTGATGTCCCACTAGACACACATGCCTACGAAAGCAAGACTTAATTAAATTTAATATTTAGAAATGCAGTTCCTCAGCAGCACTAGCTACCCTGAAGTGCTCAACAACAGCCACAAGTGGCCAGAGGCTACTGGACAGGACAGCCCAGGGCTAGACCACCTCCGCCATCACAGAGTGCTGGGCTGGACAGAGCTGGTCAGGAGGAGGCAGGCTGGGGGTCTGATGGTCTGAAGGGACTGGGGTGCCTGTGAAGGAGGCAGAGCAGGAGAGAGAGGAATGAAGGGGAAGAGCGTGGAGAAAGGAGAGAGGGCAGAGGAGGAGGAGAAGGTTGGAAGACAACTGAATGGGAAAGAAGGGCAGGGAAATCCCATGGCTTTTCCCTGTGGCCAAGATCTGACTGACCGTTCCTAGTCTGGGGGTGGGGGCCTGGCACTGCCCTCCCCCCGACTCCAGAAGGGCCAGAAAACAGAGTCACAGCCCCCAGCCAGGGGCCGCAGATGCAGCATCTGGTTGTTTTCCAGCCCTCAAGGCCCCAGCCTGTCCCCTTGCGCCCCGAGCTCTCCTGCCTCTCAGGACGGCCCCTCAGTTGAGCACCTGACTCCCCAGAGAGGCAGCCCTGCTCCTTCCAACAAGAGCGCAGAGCCACCAGCGATGACCCTGTGGCCCGGTCACGGCTCACTGCAGCAAAAATGCATGTTGGATGGAATGAAGGAAGGAAGGAAGGAAAGGAGGGAAAGAAGGAGGAAGCTGAATCTAGTGAAACGAGACTGCTTCTCCTGCCATAGTTGGGTGCATTTTTCAAGCAAGGGGACAAATGCCTTGGTTCAGTTCCATAGACACAGAATCCGTTTTGTCACTTTCTCCCGCATTCTTCTACGTGAACGTTTCAGAGGCAGCATGGAGCTGGGCAAAGAGCATCATGTCTGAAATCAGAATGCCTGGGTTTAATTCCAGCTCTGCTACCTAATGACCTGCCACATCGCTGCTCTCCCCCAGCTGCAGTTTCCTGATTTGTGGAACCGCAGCGATGACCAAGGGTGCTAGTGGATGCGGATCCAGGGACGTGGCAGTGTGTGTCAGACTGTCCCCTCTGCCCTGGGCACTCACTGCAAGCCGGAGGTGGAGAAGGATGGGGACAAGATGCCCCAGAGGAGCTCAAAGCCGAGGACAGAAGAGCAAGCAGCTGCAGTTCTAGGTCGGGCGGGCTCCGCACCACCACAGAGCCCAGCAGAGTGCGAGGGAGGAAGCCGTGAGGGGAAGGGTCATTGAGGAAGAGAAGTGTGAGCCGGACTGGAAGGATCGAGAACACCAAAGGAGGGCATTTGAGACAGAAAATCTATAGCCAAGCTCCTAAGTAACATAGCCTCAGCTCTCATCGGTGCAGCTGACAAGGGCCCCGAGGAGAGCCCTCAGCCTCAGATGGCAAAACTCTCACTACGGGGCCCCAAGGTCTCCCCAAGTCACCTGGCCACCCGGTGTCCCTCCAGGTCCCTCTTCCCAGCCAGGTCGCCCATGCCTCTGCAGGGACCGCACACTGGTGAAGGGTTGACTCATCACCGCCTGCACCCCTCTCAGGCCTCCCTGCAGTGAGGCTCAGGGTCCTCTAAGTCCGAGGGTGCTAGAGAAAGTCCCCCGCCCCCAGGCCTAGGCATGACCTGGGCAGATCTAGACTGGTCTTTTAGCCCAATCCGAGCACATCCAGGATACCCGAGAAATTCCAGCAAAGGGGAAGGAAATCACCTCTTCTCTTCATAACAGATTTCCTTTACACAGCCAGCTTTGTCGTGAGGGGTGGGCCAGGTCACAGGCACTGGGAGTCCGGGGCTTGGACCAGGACACCGGGTCCCATTCCCAGGGCTGCCGCCAAGTGGGACTGTAAGCTTGAGCAAGTCACTTCACCTGCCATGAGCTGTGTCCTCACCTGCAAACTGGGGCTGATCAGCTCTGCCCTTGCTGCCTCCTTGTGAAGGAGGATTAAGTGACACAGTCGCATAAAAGTGTCTGAGCCGTCTTGAGAGTGGAGAGTGCCCGACACGCGTCTGGGGTAGCGGCTGTAACTCTCTGGTGCCCATGACGACACCTCGCAGTGACTCACCTTCTCCGTGGCTTCCCACTCTCCCAAACCCAGGCTTTAAACCTGCGCCTCTCCGAGCATCCCAGCGGGGCTCTCTCTGCCCTCCACAGTGAGGGGGAGGTCGCCTCTGAGGCTGGTTTGGGGCACAGGAACCTGCATCCTTGGGACCGCATTTATCTATAGGTGGCCTGGAGGCAGGGCTGGGCCAGCACCCAGTGGGAACACTGAGGCCGCAGGCTGACTCAATAAGGAGTCTCTTGACACTGGCAGACCCTGTCATGGTGGCCCGTGGCTGCTGTCCAAGCTCTGACCAGAATGCCACAGTTAGGCAGTTCCAGAACTCCGGGGAAAGCAAATCAGGCTGTCTCTCCATCCTCAGGGGCCTGGGGACTCTGATTCTGCCCATCCCACCTCCCTTGGATGCTACCAGCCACCAAGACCCCCTGCCAACCCCCTGGGGCTTGTTCATGGCAAGTGGATTGTTTATTTCCACTACACATTTTTATCCCAGGTGCTTTCATGTTCCCCTAACCAACTTCTACAGTCAGCCTGGGGAGGACAGGGGTGGGGAAGGGGGCTCAAGAAACAGTTTGAGTCTCTCGTTGAGTTAATCCTGGGAACAGAGGGGCAAGTATCTCTTTTTAAAAAAACCCTCCCTGCAGTGCAGGTCACCTGGCCTGCAGCCACAACACCCTGGACCATGAGCTCACCAAGTTCCAGGAAGCCAAACAGGGTCAGGCTTGGCTAGTCCGGAGCAGCGAGCGGGAGACCTCCCAAGCAAAACACAGGTGTTGCTGGTGATTCAGCGGCCAGCCCCGCCCTCCCCCGTCTAGGGCCTCTCAGGTGTTTGAGCTGGGGCTGGGATGACTCTGTGAGCTCCTATCAGTACCTGGCGGAGGCCGGGGGTGTGGTGCCTCCTCGGCTGCTAAATGCTCTCTCTCTGCCACCACCACGTGTTACAGGTGTCGACACTGTTCTAAAGAATCAGGGTGTAAGTGCTTCCTCCCGCCCCATCCCCTGCCCACTTCCTAAGGCTGCTCAGCCATCGACCTAAATTCCTTGGACTGGTTCACACAGATAAGAAATGGAGGAGGGAAAGGCAGCCTCCCAGGGGCCCGGGGCTCAGCAACCCGCTGGTCCCTACCCCAAATAGCTGAGCCATGTGGCTGCCACCAGGCTCCTGGCCTCAGCCCCCAGGATAGCCCCTCCTGGTTTGGGAACAGGTGAGGATGAAAGGGGTCCATTAAATCAGGGAGGTCATTAGCCTGTTTTATGAGTACGAAGATATTCATTACACCCCTGACCCTATCATTAGAGGCTGCAGGGAGAGCTCGGGGCCCTCTTTATTGCAGTGGAAACTGAGGTGTTTGCCCCCTAAAGGGAATCCTGCTTCTCTTCCTGGCAGGGGGCAGGGGCTGCCCAGGAGAAGGTCAGTAGCCTCTACTCCAGGCCTGCCTCTCATGCCCTTTCCTGCTCCTCCACCCTGAACCCTCCCTTCCCCCAAAGCCAGGCAGCCCAAGGGAAGAGTCAGGCAGCTCAAGGAGATGATAAGGGCCTGGGGCTTCCTGGGGAAGAAGGCCCTGAAGGAGCCCGGGCCTGCTAGCTGGAGTCTAGAAAGAGGAGCCTTTCCACCCCAGCATGCAGCTCTCCCTCCCCTTCCCCGATCAAGCACCACTCTTCTCAGGTGGAGGGCCTGTTCATGCCTCATCCATGAAGTCCTCCTCCCTGCCCCCCAGACCAGGCCCTCTGTAAGTTCCTTCTTAGAACTTATCACACCTGTAAGCACCTCTTTACTCTCATGTCCCCACCAGACTGTAAGCCATCCACACATGGCACAGTGCTTGGCACTTGGCAGTCAAAGGGGGCTGTGTTGCCAGGAGCGAGGAGCCGGGAGCCTGGGCAGGTGGATCGGGATAGACAGAGGGACTCCCTCCGAGCCCCGGGCTTTCTCCACCTTTCCCACAATGTGGATGATGAGATGGTCCAGCTGCGTGCTCCAGGCCATAGTCCGGACAGCAAACCATCTGCCATTGTCTAGACAGTGCCCCCACTTGACTCCTAAATTTGACCCCTTTGAGCAAATCTCCTTGAGCAGCTAGTTGGATCTGTCCTTGCAATCGTCCCCCTTCCTGGAGAGGAACACCCAGTGACAGAGTCGAGCAAGTGGGGGCAAGCCAGCCCCTCGTGCGTGACAGGACCGCAGGCTCAGGAGACAGGAGAGGGCGGGGCTCGCCCTCTGCCCCATTAGCGCTGGAAGCCTAAGGAGTAATAGGTTGGCGCTCCCCCCGCTGGTGCAGGCCACAGAGGCTGAATGGAGCGTGGGCAGACCCCACAGAGAAGAGCAGGACTCCGAGCGGGCAGATTCATCAGCTGTCATTTGCATTCATTAAAGGCCCCTTGCTTGTGCACTGCAACCCAGGATGCCAGGGCAATTCACCACTCACAACAAAAAGTTCTGGCCGAAAGTTTGTGTCACCTCCGTGGGGCGCATGTAGCCTCGGGGGGGGCTCAGCAGCCTGGAACCCCAGATCCCTAGGGGGGAAGGCCTCCCAGGGCCAGCCACACGGGTGGGGCCTGCCGGAGGCGGGCTGAGCCACGGCCCCTGACCCCGTTGGGCTTCTCCCCAGCTGTCACCCTGTTCCCTTTTCTCCCATCTCCTCACGGCCCTGGGCACTATCACCTGGAAACGCTGGGCCCTCCTCAAGGTTGTGCAAAGGCCCGTTTCAACACTCTCTGAGGTGATGATCCCCGTGGGGCTGGCAGCCAAGCACCGCACTGTCCCCAGCCCAGCTCCCCACCTGCTAGGAGGAAGTGCGGGCACAGGTTCCGGGGCAGCCAGGGACCTCGGCGCGCACACCCTCTCCTTGGCCTTTGGGGCTCGCTGAGCGGCCCTTAATGATGACCACCCCCCAAAGGGAGCAACATGGTGCCCCAGATGGGTCGGCCCCGCCGGAGAGGGCCGTGGGTCCCCCGCCCCCTTGGGTTATGTCAGTCCCCGAGCATTCCAGAGAAGCATAGGACAGGCTGTGAGGTCAGGGTGGAGCTTACTGAGCTCAGTCTCGGTTGTTTCCTCACCGTAATTACCAAGCTCCCCAGATTGGCATTTGCCTGCTGGGCACTGTAAAAGGTGACACAACAGAATGAGAGTGCGACCTGGTTCTGGCGACGTCTGTGTGGCCCCGGACCCCAGCAGGCCACATCCACAGTTCTCTTGGCCCAGACCCATGAGCTTGGCTTGACACAGGCAGGCAGGGGCATGAAGACCCAGGCACAGGCCCCGGCACGGCGCAGGGCTGTGAGTGCAGACTGGCAGCCTGTCAGGGCAGCTGCTCCACTGAGGCACCGCGGGGAAGAGCAAACTGAGGCCGTGCCCTGGCTGCAGGTCTCCGCTGGGCCCGGGGCCCTAGAGCAGACCCTGACCCCCAATCCTAAGCCGCCTCGCACACCCTCCTCCGGTCTGCAGGCTACAAGGAAGAGCCATGCTCTCTTGCCTCCCCTTTCCCCAAGGTCCCTGAACTCCTGGGGAATGACCTTTTCCCTCCTCAAATAGGGTTGCGAGTGCAAAGTGTGATCGGGGAGCAGGGGGTGTGTCAGCACCCCCTGGGGCACCTATCGATAGTGCACCCAGCTGCAGCCACACAAGTCCCCCAGTGTCAGTGGCTGCCTTGCCCAATTCCAGAAACTCCAGTGTTGGGCAGGGAGAAATGCCAAGAGTCAGTGATCTGGGGGTGCCTTTCGCAGCTCCAAGATGGCTGCAGGGGACAAGATAGGCACACCAGAACTGGTAGCTCCCGGTCCGGGCCGAGCCCTGACCTCCTCTGACCAGGAGCCTGGCCGGTCCAAGTAGTCTGACCTGGGAGCTGGAGCCACTTCCATACGTAAAGGTCCGCCTGGCCCTGCCCAAGGAAGAGTGACACCAAGGGCACTCCAGAGCCTGAGAGAGACCTGAAAGGGGACACGGTCAGGGCTGAGAACTAAGGTGGTCCCACCACTGCCACCACTGCAGGGCGATGAGGAGCGCCCTGGGGGCCAGAGAGCAGGACTCGGGGTGACCCTCTCGGACAGCGGTTAAGGGGCCTGTGAGTGCCCTCAGGTTCTGGTTAAAGGGAAGAATCTGATTCATTAGGCCTGGGGTGGAGCCCTAGATTCTGCCTTTCTAAAAAGCTCCCAGCTGCTGCTGCTTCTTAGAGTAGCGAGGGGCCAAGGGCCTAGGACCTCGGTCACTCTCAGTCCCTCTGAAAAGAGCCAGATGTGGTTGGAGTGAGACTGTTTCTCCTTATTGTCACACTTTCTAGGGAGCAGCGGGTTTCACACAGCCTCCAAATCTTGCCAATGTCTTTTCTAGCTCAAGATTCATGACCCTTATCCTTTCTTCCAGAAAGTCTCTCTCTTCTTCCTCCCTCCTTTCCTCCCTCCCTCCCTCCCTCCGTCCCTCCCTCCCTCCCTTTCTCCCTTCCTTTCTCCTTTCCTTCCTTCCTTCCTTCCTTCCTTCCTTCCTTCCTTCCTTCTTCCTTTTCACAAGGTGGCCCCAGGCCTGGGGTTTTTGGTGGAAAAGGAGACTGGAGGCCCAAAAGTATGGATTATGCTTTATCTTCTCACTAGAGCTGTGTGTGGGAACTTAAGATAGGGCAAAGGAGGGAGACAAGCAGAGGACCGAGCCCAGGAGCCTGACTCCCCCCACTACTGCCAGCTTCCTCCAAGGGGGCCATGCAGAGGCTCTGGGGCAGGACGCCCCTCCCAGGCTCCATTCTCCCCACACCCTCTCCCTGTCCTGCAGTCTTTGTGGCCCGGGTCCTCCAGGACTACCCGTGTCTGATAGATGGTACACAGGAGGGCAGAGGAGTCCAGAGACAGTTCGCCACTTCCTCGCTGGCAGGAGACAGCAGGGCGGGACATGGTTGGGGCCGAGGGGCATCTCTTAGACAAAACGAGAGGAGACAGGAAGATGAGTAGGGCAGAAGCCGGAGGAGACCGCTAAACCACGCGCTAGAAGCAGTCGACGCAGGAGTCCCTACCCCACAGAACCTGGGGAGCCCACACGGCTGTCACAGTGCCCCCGCCCAGGAGCAGTCCAGACAAATGTGCCCCCTGGCCATTCATAGTCCTGGGACACCACTCCCCAGGCCAGTGGGCCATAGGGGTCTCCTGGGCCCGTAGGTCCCGCTGAAGTTGGGAGACCAAGGCCTGGCCAGGTTGCCTCCTCCTTGTTCATGGGTCCTCCCCAGTTCCTCCTGTCCTCCACTCCCGGGGCTGCAGCCACCCAGCCAGAAAGGCTGCAAGCTGGAGCAGAGAGATGGAGGCGACAGAGCCAGGCCCGAAGGTGCCGTCCTGCTTCTCCCGCCCCTCCGCTTGGGCCGCAACTTCCCAAGCCCTGTTTGTTGCGGGGAGTCTGCTGCACCCACTTCCTGATGGTTCTGCTGCTGCCAGGAGAGACGAGTGGGCCAACCTGCAGCCCCCGGCACCCACACGGGAGGAGCGGTGGGTCGCAGAGCGACAAGGGTCAGGCTGGGTGACGACTGCTCCCAGCTCTCACCAAGGCCCCTTCCTCCCACATCCCTGCTGCTGGTGCTCAGAGTCTAGGAGGGCAACCAACCAGCCCGGTGCTTATTCATAGACGGCAGTCCGCATCAGTCATCTCTGTCCTGGTCCCCTGCCAGGGGCCTGGGGACTCCTTCCCACACCTGCTCTGCCCCCCACAGTCCAGCGGCAGGCCTCTCACCACCGGCCTTCCCCCAATGCCCCTCCCCGGCTTCTCCCCTCAGGTGCAGCCCCGACAGGCCCACCAATGCAAGCTGCCTGGGAGAGGATGTGTGTGGGGGGGTGAATAAATGTGTCACATGTATGTGTGAGTCTGTGTGAGCAAAGATGCCTGTCTTGAGTGTGTCTATGTGAGTGTATATGTTTGTGTGTGACTATGTTTGAGTATGTGAATGTGAGTGTACATGTGTGCATGTGTGAATATGCATGTGTGAATGTGTGTGTGAGCATGTGTGCATAAGTATATGAGTGTGGGGTTGTGTGTGATCATGTGTATTCGCACGCATGTGTGTGGACATAAGTGTGTTGTACATGTGTATACATGAGCATGAGTATGACCTCATGTGAATGTTGTGCAAGCATGTGGGAGGGGGAGTTAGCATGACTCACTGCTCTCCCCTTCGCTGGCTCTCACCCCGGCCGCCCCCACCTCTCTGACCCAGTGGCCAGTGAGCTGCAGTCTCAGTCTCCTTCCCTGCCTCTGCCTTCAAGGAGCCCGGGCCTCTAGCTCCAGCAGCTCCTATCTCACCCCTGCCACTCCGGAGCCTCCCCCTAGTTTTGGAAAAGTCTTGCCACTGTTTTGCTTCCCTGGCTCCCATCACCAAGCAGTTACTGGCCAAGTTTCCACCTGACAGCTGAGCCAGCGGCTTCCTCCTTCCTCCCTCACCCAGGACCCTCTGTCTGACCCCTATGGCTGGACCCCACGGAGCCCCCTCCTCCCCTGAAGGCTCTCTCTTCCCACTGTCCTCTGGGTCGCCTGGGTCCGTCACTCAGTGTCTGTGTGTGTGTGTGTGTGTGTGTGCGCGCGCGCCTGTGGGGTAGGAGAAAGAGAAAGGAGCAAGGAGCCAGAGAAGGAAGGAGGCCGGGCTCAGATGGTGTCATTAGGAGACATTAATGCCCCTCATCAAGGCATATTAATAAACATTATGTGCGTGCACTCGGCGCACGCCAGCTCAGTGCAGGCCCAGCAGGACGAGCCCCACATTCACAGCTGAGTAACCTCCGAGCCCACGGCACGGCCATTAGCCTCATGAGGGTGACCCTGCCAGGAGATTCCTTAGGCCCATCACAGCACAAGAAAGCTCGCAGGATGAGTTCTGGCTGCCACGCCCCCTCCTTCCTCCGCTGAGCCCCGGGAAGGGACTATAACGACTGTGCACTTGGACGGCACTGCGGGACTTCAGAATATTTCGTTTCCTCATTTCATCTTCCCAGCAACTCTGAGGGAACCAGGGCAGGTACCATTACCATTGCCACTTCATAGGTACAGAGGCTGAGGCACCGAGAAGTTCGGGGTCTTGCTCAAAGTAGGTAGCTAATTGGTAATGACATTGGACTAGAGCCCAGGCTGCCGTTTAAGAACGGCCGGCCGTGTTAACAGTTCAGGCCCTAATCGAGCGGGGCTGCTTCGACCGGATTTCCCTAGTTCTTGCAGCTGCCAGAAATCAGACCAGGATGCACAACCCCGTCCGAGGGCAGCAGGCCTCTGCCCTCCCGGTGTGGGGGCCCCTGAGGGTCACCTAGCTCAGCAAAACCGTGCCCCAGAAGGCGGGGACCGGAGTCAGCTAACGTGTGTCAAGATGTGAATGCCGAATGCCCACCACCAGAGGCGATTCCCCTTTCTTTGTGTGCTGACCACCACTATGTAGTTATTAAATGGTTGGCTCCTAAGGAGGGTTGAGCAGGCAGGAGCTTGAATGGCCATTCTTTTCACATGTTTTTCGGCCCTGCAGCCCGGTGCCGTAGCAGGGTCCAAAGTCGGTTATTCACTGTGACAGCCACAAAGGTGTTTAAAACACATAAGGTTTTCTCCGCATGCATTTAAGAAGAACTACTGTTTTAATAAGATCATTATCCAAAATAGTTGAGATAAAAAAGGAGTGGGAGGGCTAAAAATACAAGATCCAAGAGATCAGGGAAGTGTGCTTATGAAGAATACCCAGTTCCCTACAGGATTCCAGACAAATGCAGCATTCCAGAAAACTGTTGTTGATCCTAAAGGCTCTGGCTTTTGTTCCCTGTATCTAGAATTGGCAGTTTTTAGTCTAAACTGACATTGATGCATACTAATTATACTTAGCTATCAACTCCTGATACTTGCTCTCAACCAATATTAAGAAATATCTTAATATTTCTGGCCTATTTCTAAGTGGGACAGGTTAATAAGACCATGCATTGTGCTCTTCATTCCTTCTCTCCTCCCACTCTGCTCACAGCCCTACCTCAGGGCCCCAGTCGGAGAACAGGCGGCCTGTCACAGGCAAGGGGCAAAAAGGTGTGGGTCCACCAGCTCCTGGGGTCCAAACTACTCTCCGAGCTTCAGACACCGAAAGTAGCTGGGGCACGTTTCCCCAAGCAGGAGGTCAGACGGGAGTCCAGCCAGCGCACGCTCCCGCGGGGACGGGCTCGAAGCTGGCTCTGGGTAATGAGAAACTTGGGGACCCGAGTGCAGAGAAGAGGGTTGTGCATTCTCCGGGCAGCTAGTTATCTCTCCGCGGAGTGGCCCAGGGGATACTTTTACCTGCTAGTTTTTCCCCCCCATGTTTTAAATTTTTTTTCACAAGGAACACACAGTACTTTAATGGCCTGGAAAAAAAAGTGGCTGTTTGTAAAAGGGAGGTTTTGGGTTTGGGGACACCAGATTCACCCGCTCTGAGTGAGTGACGGGGTCCAGCTCCATCTGCCTGCCGCACCCCACGGCCTGGCCCCACTCAGGCCCTTTCTTGACCAGAGATGCAGCTCCGCCAGCCCTTTCCGATGGGGCCATCAGAAAACAGCAGTCTTGCCCAGGGTCTCTGACCCAAAGTATAGGTGGTTGATAGCTTTGAGTCCCAGCAAGCAGAAGCATTGCCTGCCATTCAAGCCTAACTCCGGCCCACATTTCCAACCTGAAGCTCCTTCCAGACCCAAGTGTCCTTCTCATGCCTGTTTATACACTTATAGATTGCTTACATGTGCAGCTCCTCAACACCAGCTGCCCCACCCCTCCCCTGTCTTGTCCACCGGAAACCTGAAAAACTGCTGCGCATCCTTCAAGGCCCAGGGAGCGTACACAGCCTCCTTCCCACAGCTTCCCCGACGACTACCCCCACACAGTTAAACCTCTTTCCTCTGAGCTCCTCCAGCATTTTCTGTAGACTTCAATTATTTAGGCCTAGGGCGGTTATTTCTTTGTCGATATACCTGTCCCACTAGACCATAAGATCCTCAATACCATAAAACAGGTCTCATTCACATTTCTATCTCCAACACAGGGCTTCTCATTCACTGATTCACTTATCCACCCTTCTCCCCAGCCCTTATTCCTTGGGGCCAAGGCTCTGCCAGATACTATCACATACGCACAGGTGCAAGACAGCATGACTTACTTGGGAACCACATGCTCTTCCACATAGCCTGGAACAAAGGGCCTGGACAGCCTGTACTTTTAAGCCGCAGCCAACCTTGGCCTTGGGAAATCTTGCCTCTTAACCCAGTGTCATGGGGTGTGGAGAAGGCCTGGGTGGAGGCCCTCCCATCCGGGTAACTATTTACTCCAGGAAGCGGATCATCCCCTCAGCCACACCATACCCCACTCGCACGGTGGCATCTGGAGACCTAGGGAAGCCACTCCCGGAATCAAGACACACTTTCCTATTGCCAGTCGGTGACGCGATAGCAGAATAACCTGCTGGCCATCGTTAGTGTATTCTAAAAACGATATTCACATGCAGCCCCCACTGCCCATGAGGGTGCCAGGAGGGGGCTACCAGGCCTTGGATGTTAACACTTCCTGAGGGAAACTGGGACACAACACAATGGGCCACCCTCCACCCTGCAGTCTAGATGCTCCCTGGAGGGCCCATGGACTCCGTTCTGCCCTCCACAGTGGCCAGCCCTTCTTTCCCTGGCCCCAGGGCACAAAGGCGGAGGCCACAGGATGGCCAGAGCACAGCCGTTCCCTGCGGTGGCCCCGGTCTCCAGGCTGGGTCCTCTCCAGGCGGGCGCCGGGGCTCAGGGAGCCTGCCCAGAAGCTGGCAGTGCCTTCCCCTCACTTAGCCCTTGCTAACGGCAGAACACAGACTGCTGGGTGGCACTTTCCAATCCTGTGCCTTTGCTTGGCTCCTTTGACGCTTGGCAGCTTGCAGGCCACTATGCGAGCAGCAAGGAGCTCTCTCCATCGGTGCAGGTGCCACAGGGCCCAGAGCTCTTTGCTGGTTTTCCCTGTGGTTTCATTCTGCCACCCTCCCCTCAAGGGCTCTGTTTTGCTCATTTCTCCCTCCACTCTCCCTTGTCTCCACGAATCTTTCTGTGCCTCACCTTTCAAGTTCAGGACCCTCCTAATGGCCCCCCACTGAGAGATCAAAAAGTGGAACTGACCACTCTGACTGGGGCTTGCGGCCAGGCAGCAGTGATTAAGTCCTCCATCCAGATGGGAAGAGGAGGTGGATAGAGAGATTAAATCATCTCGCTCAAACTCGGGGAAATGTGCAGCTGACCCTCCGCTCCAGGGGTCAGCAAGCCCAAGTACCTGGGGCCTTCGCAAGCCCCAGGTGGGCGGCCAGCTGCCTGCAGGTAATGGAAGCAGAATGAGGAAGCTGGGCTGGCTTCCCTGCCGGGCCCTGCACTGGGCCAGGCAGGCCCCTTCCCCACCCACCAGACCTCCAGAAGCTCGGCCAGCACGTCCCAAAGGGCCTTTGCCTGAAGCAGTCCCTTTGCGTGGGGAGGCGAGGGGTGTCTGTGGACCCTCAATTCTCAGAAAATATAGCTGTCTGGCTATCTCCATGAGGACAAGAAACAAAGAACAGATCTGTTTGTAGTTCCCTAAGGGCTTGAGAGATCGGGACCAATTGTGTCAGGGAGTTCTGGGGCCTGGAGGACAGAGGGCCTGGGTGGAGATGGCTGCAGTGTGGTCCCGTGTAAGGAGACCAGGACAGAGGGCTGGGGGTGCAGACTCCCTGTCCTGGCATTGAGGCCAACTACCTGTGACCCCGCGGACAAAGTCTGCGCTCCTCTCTCTCTTCATCCCATGAATGTCTGCCGGGCCTTTTCTCAGAAGCTGACCCCAAGACCAGGACTCTAATGCAAGTAGTGTATTTTCTTTTTCTTTTTTCTTTGTTGAATCTAGAGTGAGGAGAAAGGAGGGGGAAAGAGAGGGATAGAAACACTGATGTGAGAGAGAACATCAATCAGTTGTCTCTCACATGTGCCCTGACCAGGGACCGAACCCACAACCCAGGCATGTGCCCTGACCAGGAATCAAACCCGTGACCTTTCAGTTTGCAGGACGATGCCCAGCTGATTGAGCCACACTGGCCAGGGCACAAGTAGTTTATTTTCAAGGGGACACAAGGGAGCACCAGTAAGGGAGTGAGTAAGACAAGGAAATGAAGACGCCCAATCAAAGTTCATGAGCAATCGGGTTCCACTCTGGGTACCCGGAGCCAGTGTGAAATATACTGCTCGGTCATCGCCCCCCAGAAGGCAAGGGGCTGAAGTATTTATTCAGGCACCAGTTCCCACCAGCCATTGGCTCAGAGCTGTTTCCAGGGCCCGTTACTAGCACAGCATATCTGCCCTACTGCGCAGGTGGTACAGAGGGCTCTGGAGGCCGGGGGTGGCCGGTTGGAAGTGGAGCCATAGGCACTGACACGGCCAGGGTCAGGGGACCGGCAAGCGCACTGGGGGTGCCTATCACCCCAACCACGTGCAAAGCATCTTACAGGTTATGCACATGGGCAGGACGCAGCCCCCACCCTTGGGAGGCGTCTCTGGTTGTCTCGGATGGGGAGACGGATCTCTGCCCTTCCCATGCAAGGCCTGCCATGACATCTATCGGTCGGGCAGTGCCCTAAGGGGATACACACTAAAAGCTCGTTACCTAGGTCAGGTCATAGTGGCAGGGCAGGTGCCCAGCTTCCAGCACTGTGCTTTCTACTTGACCTGAGACACGTCAGTCAGAACACATCTGGTAAGACCATCTGCATCACCTTGGTCCAAGAACGAAGCTGCTGTGACTCTCGGTTGAGCTCCAACTTTTCCCAAGCATCTCGCAAGCCAGTTCCCAAACCAGCTGCACAGGGAAGCAGGGTTCCGAGGTCGGAGAGCTGGAGTGGAAGCTCAGGGTCTGTGAACCCAGGAATTTCTCCAAAGCGTCCATAGAGTTGAGCTCCCTCTCTGCAACTGGAGTGCTGTGTGCCGTTTCCTATGCCAAGCAATCACGCATGTGCTCCCCCACATGCATGCACACATATATGCACACATGCACACACATGAACTGAGGCCCAACTTCTAAGAAAAACAAGAGACTATTCTTATAAATCGTGAGCATTTAAGGGTCCTAGTGAGGAGTTTTCCTCCTACCTGTCCTTCCCTCCCCTTGCTAGTAGGGTGAAGAGTATCAGGCCCCCATTTCCAGAGGATGCTGATAAGGAAAAGAGCTGCCTTCTCGAGGCCGTCCAGTCCCTGGCACTTAGGAGGCCCCAGGACAACTCCTAGGCCCAAACCCCCAGAGTGTACCCGTTCCGAAGCCTTCAAAACCGTCCTGGCTCCTCAGTGGTCTGGAGGGCCAGAAAGCGGACTCTTCCTACAATGTTTGTACTTTCTGTAATTATGTCCTTGTTGTTGTTTATTTTACCTTAGCATTTAGACAAGTTCCTTTCGAAAATGTCAACCTGTTTTGGCTGCAGTAAAGGAAAGGAGGATTTGTCTATGCCCCAGCCTCTCCTTAAAGAGGAGCAGCATACCTGGGGGCCAGGGAGGGGGCCAGGGTGGGCGCCAGGGTGGGGGCCAGGGTGGGGGCCAGGTGCGGCAGGCAGCGAGGTGCAGGGGAGCTCTCAGTAGCCCCCCCCCCCGCAGGCCCTCCTTCTGAAGCTCGTCTCTGCTCAGACTTCACAGGTTTGGTGTCTAGCCCTCAAATGCGGTGCTCATCTTCTACCCTCCAGGCACCTCACTCAGTCCAGTCTGCCTGGGAAGCGCTCAGAGGACAGATTTCTCCCTCTTCCCTCTGGAAACATCCCTGAAACATCCCATTTCATCCATCCCCAGAGATGTCCAGCTCTCTAAGATGATTGCAGGCTAAGTGTGATCCTGCAATCCACGAGGATGCTTTAGGAGAGTTCATGTTTGGGGAGTGGGGGTGGCGACCATTTCCACAGTAGCCCCAGCCCTCCTCGTAACATCTGGGTATTTTAATATTCATGGTTTTTAAATGCCTCCTAGAGAAGCGATGGGATTGTCACGTTGTCATAGAATAAGCACAAAAAAAAGGTGCAAACTGAAAAAACAAGCAACAAAAAAACAGTACAAAACAGCACTGTAGGTCAAAAGGCACGAGACCCTGAGCTAGCAGGTCTCAAAGGTCAAAGGGTCTAAGGCACCTTCCTCCTTAGAACATTCTGGGATCTCCCACTTGCTCCTGCGCCACTTGCTCCTGCGGCTCTAGATGAGTAGTTTGACCTCTCTGGGGGCTCAACTTTCTCATCTTTTGAATTTGGTTTCCTAAGCCTCCTCCCTGGCATTGATTCTATGGCAGAAATTTTAGCTTTCCCCCCACCCAATCCCCAGGACAGACCAGCGAGGGAAGGGAGCTTAGATGATGCTCAACCCAACGAGAGTCAATAGCAGCCACACTGACCACACACTCCGCCCTTCCTCGGAGCCTTCCTTCCCTGCTCTCCCTCTCATCGAGAACCAGCGCCTGACCATATGGCAAGCTCCAGAGAGACCCGAAAGCTGCTGAAGGCCATTGAAGCACTCTGCTCAGGGCCCCCAGCAGCTGCCTCGGCTGAGCCCAGGGGCAGCGGGCCCAGGGACAGCAGCAGGAAGGGCCATGGGCTTTCCATAGCGAGTCCCTGGGTTTGCACCCATCTTTGCCAAGCTGGCCCCAGCTGATGAGAAAAGACTCCCCAGAGGGAAAGGGTTGGGAGGAGAGCCTTCCCACCCTGATCAAGGCTGCAGATCAGACTTTCCACAGTGCTCTGCACACACTAACTCCCTGACCCTACGGGCCCAGCCCCCACCCCCATCCCTCCCACACCACACAGAGGAGAGAGGCCTGTTTATCACTCTGGGCGGGACCCAAGCCTGTGGGGAATAGAAAAGAAACAGCCAGCTTAGGTTGCTATTGTTGTGTTTAAACAAACCGTTGGCGGGACCGACTTGGAAAGGAATGAGGGGGAAGCGGGGAGCTCAGAGCCGGGCTGGGCCGGGCTGGGCAGGGCTTCCCTGGGCTCAGCCACCTTCTCTCCATCTTGCTAGGGTGGCCAGAAAGCTATTTGGGGAGACTGGCTGCTAGGCCTTTAGCTCCTCTCCCAGGAGAGATGAGTCTCGAGGAGGCTCTGTTCCCCAGCCCTTCCCCAGACCTTGGCACCCACAGCATCTCAGCCCCTGGCCACCCCTGGGCTTCAGGTCAACCCTACCTAAGGCAAGGCCCAACACTGGGGGAGCTGGGCACTGAGCTGAGAAAGGGCCTGGGCGAGGCCAGAGTGTGTTCTGCTGTGTATGAGGGCCTGAACTCAAAGGCTGCCTGGACACTCCAGAGCAGACAAGACCGGGGTGAGGGGGTGGAAGGATGTCCAAAGAGAGAGACCTCACTTGCTTCAGGTGAAGAAAGCAAAGTGGGAAGGGCAGAGGTGGACAGGTTCATCCAGACCAAAGGAGGCCCACAGGGTGAATAGTCGGTGGGCAAGCTTCCGCCTAACGGCGGGAGACGGGGGTTTCTAGAACAGGGTGGTAGGGCTTTAGTTTTCTGAAAAGTAAAGTGCCCTAGGGGTTGGGTCACCAGGCTGACCCTGGTATGTTCCACAGAGAACTGAGGGGAAATTTCACGCTCCCCCTCAATACCCCCTACCCCTTGGCCCCACCCCTCCAAGGCCACCCTGAGCACCCCACCCCAACCCGAGAACCTCTGTGGGGGGAGGAGCAGGGGCCTGGAGGAAAGGTGTCCAGAGCACAGTTAGGTGTTGGCAGAATCAATGAGGAACGGCGCTAATCACCGTCATTAAGACTATAAAACCCCACACCTAGGGGCCGCAGGGCGCCCGGGCATGGCCCAAGGCCCCGAGCTGTGGCGCAGACCCAGGAGCCTGGCTCCAGTCCCTTTCATCTGAGCATCTCCCAGTCGTGCACAAACATTAATTAGCACCCGCCCCCGGAACCGCCTCATTATCTCACAGACATTCAGCGGAGGGGGGGTGGAAAGAGGGGAAGGAGAAGAAGGAGGGAAACTGAGGCTGTCCCAGCAGTCACAGAATCTTCCTGGAGAGTAAGGGCTGAGTCTGGTGGAAGCCAGGGAAGGAGCTGCCTCAGAATTAAGCCTTCTCCTCCTGCCCGGCCCTTCTGGTTGTTCCAGCCACCATTGGCCTCCGGCTCTGAAGGCCTGAAGGGTGGACTCGCTTCGCAAGCCTGAGAACTGCCCACCCTGCCTCGGCTCTGAACAGACCCCACAGGCTGAGAGTGTGTCCTGTGTCTGGTCTGGGGACGCAAATGGCATGAGTGGGGCAGCCAGCCCAGCGGGAAGTGTCCTCTCAGGCACCCTGGAGGTCAGGGGTCCAGCCCTCACCGCCAGGTGATTCTCGGCCACGTCTGTGTCTGTCCTCTCTCCCCAGATCCCCTGAAGGCACCACTCTGAACCCCACAGCCCATCCCACAATGTCTCCCCGAAGCAGCTGGACGTCTTCCGCCCCCTCCGTCCAGGAGTAACCCACACCCGCTCCCGTCTCTCGTTTCAGGGCACTGACATGAGGACAGGGAACATACAGGGCCAGGAACTGTCACGTGAGTAGGACCCTGCAAGGCCCCTTCCCCCAGCCAGGGCAAAGGCGATGCTCGCCAGATAGCGATGCCGCTTCATGTTGAGACTTCATAGTGCACAACGCACTGATCCAAGAGTTTATGTGTACACTCTGATTTCATCTTCACCGTTTGCCTTTAAAGTCGGTATCATCAACATCTCCATCATACAGAGAATGAAAGTGAGGCACAGACCCACTGGCCCTGTGTCACACAGCTAGTGTGATGGCGCCAGCATTGGCACAAGGGATGGACGGGGTCACTGCTCCTGCTGCCGGCCTCTCTGTTTCCCTGTCCTGAGTCCCACAGAGTGGCTGCATGGACCTCCCTCTTCTCTGATGCCTCCCCTCCTCACCCCATCCTCACCCCCAGCTCCCCCACCCCTCAGATCCCGGCTGCGGGAGCAGGCCCTCCACTAACCCACAGGGAGTGCCCAGGGGGCAGGCTGGCCTCTGGCTAAGGGCTGAGCAAAATGACCGATGGAGGTTCATGGTTCCGTAAATCAACATGGCTCAGGCACCAGCAGGGCCTAAATTCAAACCGAAGCTCCACCACCTCGTGTTGGCCTGACTCAACTTCCCAGAGCCTGAGTCTCTTCACCGAGAAAATGGCAATGCCCACCCTAGCCTACCAAGCTGTGGGGAGGGTTAAAGGGATGTCACGAGGGAAGCACTTGGCCAGGGCCTGGTCCTACCTGTGTGTCCCCTCTCTTCCTCCTCATGCCTCTCCTCTCACTTCCGGAGGGGGATTCTTCCGGGAAGCTTCCTAGTGAAAGGGATCCAGTCTGCGTCTCCCTGAGGACATTTCCCAGCTGCATAAAACCAGTGGATTACAACTCCGGCCTTATCCCCATGAGTCACTGTCCCCGGTCTCTGGCAGCTGGGATACAGCCACCCTCACGTGCACTTGGCCACGCACACACCCTCCTGCCTTGCCCAAAGCTAGCCCAGCCACACACCAGGCATGCAGAGACACTGCAGCACCCACCTATGCTCAGAAGTCTCTCTCAGCTCTGGCCGTGCTTCTGAGAAAACATTGACTTACCCACACTGACAGAGACCCTCCAAAATAGCCTCAGCACACATGCACCTGCCCCAGTGTCGACCCCAAGTCACACAAACCCACATGGCTCCTGGAATGCCTTGTACTGTTCTCACTCCGAACACACACACACACACACACACACACACACATCTGATGCAATCCAAAAATTCAGGGAGAGATGAATAGTCAGGAAATCCCCTGGCTGCGGGCAAGCTGGAGGCCCCGGGGCCGGAAGGGCACCGAGGAACACCCCACCAGCTTCAAGCAGCAAGTGGCTCTTATCTAATGTTTGGGGAAGGTAGGTGGCCATAAAGTACCAATATTCCCTCCCACCAGCCTCCTCACTGCAAACACTCCATCCCCACCCACCCCCAGGAAGATTCTTGGCCCCTTGGGGAGGGAGATGAAGAGAGCCAGGGGAGGAGGAAGAGGCACAGCACTCTTGGAAGGAGGCCTGGCTGAAACAGCCCCAGAGCCCTGCCCTGCAGTCTTGGGGGCAGGATTGAGATGTCCCTCCTCCATCCCCCTCCCCCCCCAGAAAAGATCTGCCTCCTGTGCAGAGAGCGAAAGGGAGAGAGACAGCCCCTCCGGAAGAGCCCGCGCTGGTTCCCATCGCCCCAAGCACCCAGGCCTTACAGCTTCCGTGATCAAACCTTTGAACCGAGTCCTACCCACCCCCGTAACCACTTCCAGATCCTCTGGATCCAGCCAAGAAATGGGCTTCTTTGGGGATTGAGTTCATAAGGAAATGATGAAAAAATAAATAAAAATCCACTGCCAAATGTACTCAGAGGAAGATGGGTTTTTCTCAAGGCTGGAAACCCATCAGGATAGACTAAAGCAAAAAAAAAAAAAGGACAACACCACTGGCCCAGAAAGGCCCAGGTGCCCACCAGTACCTGAGACTTTCACAGAGGTCACAGCTCCTCTTCCCCACCACCTCCAAAAATGTGCTTCTCGAAGGAAGCTGCCAAAGACAAACCCCAAGGGTTCACAGTGGGTGAGCCCCAGTCTGGGTGCCAGAGGGTCAGCTGGGGCAGTGAGCAGCACAAATAAGTCTCTTTCCCTCCTGCCCAAAGCAGCTGGGGGCTCCTGGGGGCCTGTGGCATGTGGAGCCCACCCTCTCTCCCTTTCTTTGCCCACAGCCTACCAGCCTCCCACCCCACCACCACGGACTGGCCTCCATCGCTACCAGTTCTTCATCTATCTGCTGGGAAAACAGAACATCTCTCTCCTTCCACAAGAAACCATAAATCCAGGTAAGGCCTTCCCATCCTTCAAAGCCGGGGTCAATTCTGCAATGGATTGGATACTCCATGCATTAATAAGGGATATCATTACCTTGACCTCTATCCATGAGCCTTAAAGGCTAAGGTCAAAAGGTGGTGTTTCTTGGGGGAAAACTGGAAGGCGTGTCCTAAAGGAAAGGCTGCCATCAGATATAGTCTCTGGACAGAAGCAAGGCCCATAGACCAAGATGGCAGCTTTGTGTGGGTGGAGGGGTCTATAAAGCGGGTCCCAAAAGAAGAAACTGAGCCAGGGAGAGAAGCTTCTCTCCTGCAGCCCCAAATGGCATGTGCAGGCAGCTATCCCACAACACTTCTGCAAGTAATTGTACCCTATAATTGAGTCCAACCTGGGCAGGAGGGCCCTGGAATGCCACCCTGCCAGTCTGTCTTCATTGGTCATTAATTGGTCTGTCTGTCTGATGCCACCTCAGTGGTGGGGCAGAGACTTGCCCAGCCGCGGCCCCCCAGCTTTCTGAGCCGCCCTCCTGGCACTCTGGAGAGGACCCCTCCCTCCACTGCTTCCTAATGGCTCACCCAGCCTGCTTGGCCTCACTCCTCCTCCAGGGCTGGGGGGCAGGAAGAGCCACAGACACCGGCCACTATAATGCCGTGGGTGACTCGCCTGGCCCTGTGTGAGCCACAGCCCCTCTCTGGGCCTCAGTTTCCTCTTCAGGAAAATGGGAAATAAGAAATTCATGCACATTCTACCACCACTCCCCCTTGAGGGAAGGGGAGACAATGAGGAACACGCAAACGCCAACTTGAGAGAACAAAATGCACATCTCCCAGGCTGGCAGGAGGGTGAGTGGGAGGGTGGTGTCGTCAGCCACTTCCTCTCACCCAGTGACCCAGACCAACCTCTCCTCACTGGGAAGCCGAGAAGGCATTGTTACCAGCCTGCCTGTCGCCCAAGGCCCTGGAGGAGAGGAGTACAGGGCCCAGAAAGGCCCCGGTTGAGCTTCGGAGCCTTTGGGTGTGCTGGGCAGAGGCCACCAATCACAGAAGGCTCCAGCCGCCCTGGCAGTGGACCCAGGGCCACCTTTCCTCTGGTGAACCTTCCCCAGCACCCTCAGCACCTTGCCAATCTGTGAATCTGCTTCAGGAGCTTTGCCAAAGACGCTTTGAAGTTTGGATACAAAGAAAGAAGGGGAAGAAACGCATCTCGCCCAGGCCAAAACCAATTTCTCCATGTGTCTGGATTCCCATCTCACTTAAGACGTCCTGAAGCTCCTTGCACCTGGTTTCTGCGACTGGGAATTAGCACCGGAGCCGCCCCGCCCTGCCCCCCACACATGGGAGTCTTACAAAGTAAAGCATTACCTCTGAGTCCCACGTTACACCTCAGGGTCCCAGTGCTGTGCCCCGGGCAGGCCCTGGCTCAGACAGGCCCTTGAAGCCGCCCCTCACCAGGTCAAGTGCTTTCTGAGGGCAGGATGGAGGGGAGAGCATCCAGCGATGCCAGGGGGAGCAGTGAAGAGGGCAAAGGAGGAAGGGTGTGTGCCTAAGACACGGCCAACCCTGCCTCGCTGGGCCGAGGTCTGATCGCAGCCCACTCCCAGAAAGCATGGCCGCCTGTGCGCCCGTCCTATGAGAGGAAGCAGGCACAGATGCTGGAGACCTATCGGGCCTGAAACCTGTCATTTGTCCTTTTGGATCTTTGCCAAAACCAGTGTTTCTTGTGCACCCCACTGCCACCCACCTTTCATCTATGTGAACACTCAGGAACTGGACTTGCATCTGGGCAGAGTCCCTCTGGCTTCTGTGACGTTTCATTTGCCACCAGAAATGGAGATGAGAAAACTATCCTCCCAAATAAAGCCGTGGCCAGGGCACCAGTCCCACTGAGGGAAGCCTTCCACAGGTGCTGTGCTGTGCTGGAGGCTGTGGGGAGGCCAGGGCGGCTCTGGGAGTGTTCCCTGCCCTCCAGGGGCTTACAATCGACTTTGGAAACACTAAAGTAACAATGCAGAGTGGCTATCTAATAATTAAGCACTTAATTGTGTGTTTCTGGTGGTTGGGACAACTGGAGAATGTGTAGACTTACGGATAGCCTTGTCCCTTCCGAGGATCCCCTTCCCTGCAGGACACCTGCCCTCGTCAGCCAGGAAAGGTGCAAAGGTATCTTTTTGCAGGGTGAGGAAATCTGAATTCCAGTCTCTAGCTAGTGATCTGGCTCTGGAGCAAACCACCTAACCTCTCTGAGCCCCAGTTTCCTCATCTAGAAAATGAGGGGTAGGTCTAGAAGAGCTGCAAATCTACGCGGCCCTGCAGCTGCGAGGAGCACATGGGGCCTGAGCTGGGCCCTGGGAAAGGAGGAGATTTGATTCCCTGAGTGAAGGAGAGAGGGGAGGGAGCTCTGGGCTGGGAAACCTGCAGGTGCAAAGATGTACAAAGGAAAAAAGAAGTGAGAAGGAGCACGGCTTGCGAGGAGGCAGGGATGGCGTGACGAAAGGAGAGATCGGAGGGAGGCTGTGGAGGCTCTGGCGGAGGTGCGACTGGGATAGGTACCGTGGACAGCCACTAGATAGTGCCCACGGGAGAAGAAACACACCAACCACTCCTCAGAGCTCAGTAACCTGGAGTGGTGGGCAGAACTGGCCAGAGGAGGGAACGGCAGGCACCAGAAGGCATGGGGGTGCCTGGCACAGACATGCACAGGGCTGATTGCAAAAGCACCAGCGGCCCTTGCACAACGCAGGAACTCCAAACGAAAGACCTGGCGCTCTCTGAAGCACCTGCACAGAGCTTAGGGGACGCGCGAGGCCCCCGGGCTGGACCAGCCCTCGGGAGGCCAGGACATGAAGCCCTGCCAAGGGGCACAGGCCCAGGGGTTTGGCTTGATCTAGTTTTCTTTCCATGGGAAGGTATCTGTGGAAGGAGCGGTGTGTCCTGGGGTATGAGTGGCATAACCAGCCACTGTGTCACTGCATGAGGAGGCAGGAATACCTTCTAGAGACCAGAGGGGAAAGGCCAGTATGCAGGAGCCAGATGGAGGGGATCCATGGAAGACAGTTAACTTGACCCAGTCCTGTGGGGTTGCTTCCCTCCCTGGGGCTTAGGTATAATAACAGGTTTAGGATGAGACGGGAGTGTGAGATTATTTTAGTTGAACTTGTGTGACTCGGTGGGGGTGGGGCAGGGGGCATGTTGCTCAGATCCAAGGGCTGAAACCCTCTCCAGGGCTCCTCTTTGTTCTGTGACTCCAGGATGACATACATGGGGTCAGCAAATGAGAGATGTTGGCACCCACACTCCCGTGTGACCTGGGACAAACCACCTCGCACCTGAGGGCCTCGATTTCTACATCATCAAGATAAGGGGTTGGACTTGTTGATCTGCCATGGAATGACCCGAAACACATTTGCTCCCAGCTCACAGAGCTCTCCCCACGTCCCAGTCTGGCCAGACAGACGGAGGGAGAGGGCGAGCAGGCTCCACTTGCCTGCCACCTCCACACACGTCCCCGTGCAGGCCTTCGGCCTGGCCCTGGGCTGGCGGCACAACCACAAGGCCCCTGGAAGGGGACTCCTAACTCTCCCGCTTCTGGTTTATGACATCCTAGCTTCCCACTCCCTCCTGCTGCCTGTACACCACTCCCTCCTATCCACTCCGTTTTCCCACCTCGCTTGGCTGGCTTCGCAAATGCCCTCCACGTTCATCGGGACAATGCCTGGAGCTGTGAGCACGAGGCACCGCTGAAGGAGCTGTGGGAGCTGCGGGAGCTGCGGACACAGAAGTGAACCTTGTGGACCGAGTTCCTGCCCCCTCGCTGAGTCACCCGGGGAGGCTCACAGAGAAAGAGCAGGGGGATATTCACACAGCTCAAGCACAACCTCATCCCAAAGAGAGGGGAGCGCTGGAGCGCGCAGAACCTGCATGGCGCTCTGAGGGGCGCCGGCCCGGGTTCGCTAACGCGTATCTGGAGCGGCATTATCTCACGTGGTCTCCTCTCGGGCGACCCCACCCGCCCTCTCCCACTCCTCTGAGGGGCCCACGTAACATTTTGTTGGCCTTCCTTAGTCACCTGCTTTTATCTCTTTTGTGTTAATCACTTGCATGGGCCCCATTTCCACCACGAGACTATATATTCCTCGAGGGAAGAGCTCACCTCCGTCTCACGTTTCCTTTTTTCCACCTGTCTCGGTGCTCAGCCCACAGTGGACTTTCAGTCAATGAGCGTGTTTGTGAATGGGCCACACCCACACATGCACATTCACGAGCCTCGAGCACACAGATCTGCCCATTCTCACACCCCCACGTTCACAAACACACCTCACTGTCGACTTCCTTGGCCGCCCGAAGAGACAGCTGCCTCTGGGAGCTCCATGCCCACGAAGGGCGATTTCGGCGTCCACACGCGCCCTGTCCCCACACCGGACAGGCAGGGCCACTTCCGTGCCCAGCCTCTCCACCAACCTCCCCTGCACCTTCCCGGCCTTCCCTCACCCCACCTCCTGGCAGTGCGGGGTGGGTAGGACAGCGGCCATCATCCCCCTGGGTGTGTGAGGACGTGAAGCCTGGTACAGTGAGTAGCTTGGTTGATCAAGGGTCCTCAGTTAATAGCAAATTAGTTTTCTTCTGCCTTCTGGAGCAAAGCTCTTTGTACCTGTCACCAGCCCACCCACATGCCCTCCCCTCCCACCCAAACCATCAGACTTCTGGGCCCTGGCGTGGGGACAGAGAGGGAGCAAGTCCATCCCACCGCCCTTGGCATCCTCGGCCGGCAGCAACGAGCACCCATGGCAGTGCACCCGCAGGCCCCTTTCCCATAGCTGAGCGCTGTGTGGAACTGTGGTCTGCCCCACGCCGCACCTCAGCCACCTCGCCCAGAGGTGTCACGAGCTGGCCTCACGCTCCTCTGGCAGGGAAATCCCCTCTCTGTCCCTCAAGATGACGTGCCACCACTTGCTCCAGAAGCCTCTACAAGGCCACGAGCCCAGGACGGTACAACCGCACCGGGGGAACTAACGGGCCATGCCAGACTCTCCGGTCACCGCTTCTGCAGGGCAGCCTCGGGGGCCTGCGGAGAGACTACTCCTGGCAAAGTGGGATGCAAGCGGCAGAGAGGGGTCTGTCTGGGCTTCTGGGCGAGGCAGCCATAACCTGCTCTCCAGCACCTCAGTGAATTGAATTAAGCAGCTCCTGGGGAGCCACCCACCCACAGGGGTCAGAGAGGAGGGGCAAGCAGACACTCGCCTTCCAGTGGGGTTTGTCTCGCTTGTGGCACTGAAGACCTGTGGGGCACCGAGGGTGATTCAGACAGGGATGCGATGTGGAAATGTCTGAAAGCACAGGCCAACAGCGTGAAGACAGCAGAGCTCTGAGCGGAGTCAACAGGCGAAGGCCTTGGTGTGGAGGGACAGACGCTAGGAGGAGATGCACCAGGCCCGGCGGCAGCGAGGGGCAAACAGGTGGAGTAGGCGAAGATGGAGGGAAGGGAGCCCTGCCTGGAGACCAGCCCCCCCGCCCCACACACACACAGACGCAAACACATGCAGCCCACTGCAAAACAGCCCCTAATTCCCTGCCATGACCTCCCACGGTGGTTCACCTGGCCGGGCCCCACAACCCCCCAGGGCCCAGCCCCTGAGTCACCGTGTGGGCTTGTGTCAGGCAGCCCTCTCCTGCCTCCCAAGGGACCCACCCACCTGGCAGAGCTGGTAGGACTGGGGACCTGGCAGCAACTCAGATGGGGCCATCCTGGCAACTCTCGGGGAGGCTCCCAGGCCAGAAACCGCCTGCCCCCTCACAGGCCCCAGACAGCCCTCTTCGAGCCCAGTGTCAACTGTCCAGAGCAGCACTGAGCACATCCTCGGGAAACCACAGACGGTCGCCAGCCAGCCAGCACCACCCGCGAACGCTGGAGGGATAGCTGGGAGCTGAGCAGACAGCGTGGCATCTCCGCTTCTCTCATGCCCTTCCCCACCCCCGCAGTCACAGGGCTGAGAGGGGCGAGCCACTGACTGGGCCACTGAGAGTGCCTGCACTGTCCGGACCTCCGGGGTCCTCCTCCAGAGGAGCCGGTTCTCCTCCCCGCCTCAGGAGCTCTCCCGGCACCCCAGCCTCTCACTCCCTCCGAAGTCAGAGCGGTCCCCTCTGCCCCAGTCTCTCAAGCTGACAGGGTCAGCCACTCAGCAAATAAGCTCCAGGAGTAATTGGATGCACTGGAACACGGGCTTTTCAGCTCCTGCGTGGAAGTCTCTGGATGTCATTTAACAGCACAAAAAAATAAAAGACTTGGGCTTCCCGCCCACCACCGCCAGGACATCATTAATCTCAGAAGAAAGGCATCAGCGCTTCTATCACTGCGCCAGCCCCACGAAGAGCCAGACAAATTACCGTCCAGGCCCGGCACTCAGAGGGGCGGCTTTCAAGCTAGCGTTCCATTCTTGTTCTGTCTTCAGGGCCACTGTCCCCTGACGGGAAGCAATGGTGCCTCTGCCTAGGGGGAGAAAGGGGGCAAGCCAGGGAAGAGGGTGGCCACCTTGGTTAGACACAGCTCACCCGCCTGGGGTGACAGGGCAGCTGCGAGCCAGGCACCGCAGGTCCCGGCAGAGGACATGGTGGCTGGGAAGAGGTGGCCCCAGGCTCGGTACCCCAGACCCTGCTCTAGAGCCCACCTGAATGAGGGCCTGCCTCACAGTGAGGGCTTCCTGACCCTCACTGCTCAGGCTGAGAGGGAGACACTTTGGGACCTATTAAAGACCAAATGACGGGTCGGGTGGGGCATGTCCCTTGACTAGAGTAACTAAGGACACACAGGAAACACTTTTCCTATGCTGTTGGGAAGTCTTAAGAGTGGGCCTGCTGGAGAGACTCTGGGGGTGCGGCTGGGGGTGGGACCTCATCTGTAGGAGGTGAGGGGTGTGTTGTGCTGCTGGCCAATGCCACCCTTTGAAGGCCTAGCTTATTAATCCGGTGTTAATTGTCTTATGAACTCATCGATGGCCGAAGTGGGGCCTAGATAAGTCAGCTCTGCCCGCACCCCCCGCCGCCATGCTTAGCAGACCCCAAGACAAGGCTGTCAGTGCCGGGGGTCCTGGGCCCCAGGGTCTGAGATTCTCTTCAGCTCAGAGTTTCCACATTTGAGTGGGGAGCTGTCAACCTCGTTCTCCCGAGCCCTACAAGGGAGAGCTGCCTGATGAGGGAGCATCACTTCCTCTGTCTTGTGGTGCCTGGTTGACCCTGATGGGCTCAGTGGGGCTGTCCACCCTGGGGTAAACCACTGCCAAACAGTGGGGAGCCCAGCAGGTCTGGGGAGGTGGGGGTGGAGACGGTGACTGTCCAGACCTGCCTTAGGGTTGTTCACAAACACCCCAGCCTTTGTAGTCCCCAGAACTCCAATTCAGATGAGCTTCCAAAAGCTTGGGGCCGCTCTCCCAGTTGTTGAAGATAGGGCCATTCACCCCCTCCACCCTCAGGTGTCTGGTAGAGACCAGGCATACAGTGGTGACTCACGAACCCCTGGTGGCTTTAGATGAGGTTCCCTAAGTCTCCCTTGGCCCACTTCTGTAACATTCTAACATCTAACCTCTGATGGCTAACACCTTCCCTATCAGCACCAACCAGTAGGTGAGAGGACGCCTGAGTCTGATTTTGCAGGATAAGAATGGTACCCCCTAGGTTTGTGTAGGGGCCCACCTGCTCATCATACATGGCAGCCCTGCCCTAAGAAGACCAGACCTCTATACCCAGTCACTGGGTGGCTCAGGAGACAGGCATCAGACAACCTGCTTCTTTCTCCCTCCAGCCAGAGGCCTTTGAAGTGCAGGTACCGCCCTGCTCTGTCCCAGGCAGAACCCATCCTGGGTTGGGCCCAGGGGACAGGGGGCGGGGACAGGGCTCAGACAGCAGCCCAGCACTCTTCAGGGGACCTGTAGTGCCATACAGCACGGGGCTTTCCTCCATACTGCGACCACAGAAGCCACAGCCTCCAAGCTCCCCATATCTCCTCACACCCCCCTGAGGGTCTGACTCACCCTCATTCCTTCTAGAACTCACAGGGTCAGTTCCTCTTGCTCTTTGTGGCAAGAAATGGGGGTGTAAGGAGTCACAGCCAAGCCAGGGGAGGAGGCAGCAGGAGGCTAGCAGCCAGTGGAGCTGTCCCCGCTCTCCTGAGGGACAGAAAGACTGCTCTGAGGAGCTGCCCAAGAAGCCCAAGAAGCACAGGGCTGCCGGAAACGGGAGAGGGAAGGAGCTGCGAGGCTGCCAAGGCCCTCCAAGCCCCATCAGAGAAGTCATCCGAGCTGAGGGAGGGCACGCCACTGCACAGGGAGCAAGGTCTCCCTCGGGGTGCGGGGGATTTCTTTCCGCCACTTGCCCTGATCTCGTGATGAGTTTCAATTCCCTCCTTGCCACCCAGGTTCCTTCCTGCCCTACTCAGTGGGGAAGGCCCCCTTGTCCCCATGCCCGATGCACACCAGTTCGCCAGAGCCCCTCCCCTGGCATGCACATGCACTCACACACGGGCATGCATGCAAACAAGCATCCACACGTACACACACATGTACAAGCTTTCCCAGGGCCATGAAACCACAATATTTCCCCAGCCAACCAGGCTCCCTGAGTGGTAAGGCCAAGGCCAGGCCTCCTTGTGGAAGGACCCCACGGCGTCAGTGCCGCACCACTCAGCCCAGCAACAGCCTGTCTGACGGGACACGCTCTCTCCTGGGCCTAGCCACTGGCCCCAAGTGGACTCCTGAAGCTGCTGCTTTCCAGCCCAACCTGAGCGCACAGTCAGGAGCCCGATAGGAGGTGAAGGCACCGGAAGGGGCCCTTTTCCCCATCACCACGAAGAAGCAACCTCACCAGAACTCCAGCTGTGCGCTGGGGATAAAGATAATTTCTCCTTGTGAGGATGAACTGGATGAAATGTGCATGGAGTTGCTGGAACCGTGCCTGGCACACAGAAAGCACTATATCCGTGTTTTACTGCTATTGTTATTTCTGCGTTATCATTGTTATTATTTTGTTTCTTTGGATTAAAAATTGTCTTCCCCTGGAGAATATCTTTGAAATGCAGACAGCCCCTGTGAAGAGAGGTGGTAAATGGAGCGCAGAACCCTAAGGGGTTGTGAGTATAGACAGAGAACCACAGGAAGGCCGGCAGGTGACTCTGGGAGGGCCTTGCGGGCGCCAGCCGCGCACCCTGTTCTCTCTGTGCGTCTCCGTCCTCTGCTGGCCCAGGCCAGGCCAGCCACTGCCCAGCTCTGCTCTGGACAAGGTTTTCCCCAAGCAGTTCCTACACCCAGGAAAAGTGGCTAGATTTTTTTTTTTTTTTAAGATTTTATTTATTTATTTTTAGGGAGAGGTGAAGGGAGGGAGACAGAGAGGGAGAGAAACAGCAATGTATGGTTGCTCCTCACATGGCCCTCACTGGGGACCTGGCCTGCAACCCAGGCATGTGCCCTGACTGGGAATTGAACCGGGACCCTTTGGTTCCCAAGCCCACGCTCAATCCACTGAGCTACACCAGCCAGGGCAATTTTTTTTTTTTTAAAGAGGAAAGAAAATACAGATTCCCAGTTCAATTGGAATTTCAGATAAACAAGAAAGAATTCTTTACTATAAGTATGCTCCATGCAATACGTGAAACATGCACTAACAAATTATTTGTTGTTGATCTGGAATTCTGATTGAACTGGGTGTCCTCTATTTTCTCTGGCAACCGTCTGCCAAGGGTGCCTGAGGCCCCAGGGTTTGGGAAACAAGAGCGTGGGAATATGCCTCTGACCACTTCCCTCGGCCTATCCCCAATGCCCTGGGCTGTGCCCTCCCTGCTCTGCTAGGAGGCCTGTTCATACTTGCCCTAGAGGATGGCCCTCCCTCAATGCCCCTGTGTTTTCTCCCCCCGAGGAGGGCCGTCTGACCTGGGCACTGACTGGGCTTCTCCAGGCCCCAGCCTGGCGACGTCTTGCCCACACTCAGCTCCCCTCCAGGATCCAGGTGCCCAGGAGCAGGAAGAAGGGGCCCTGGCCGTACCTGCTTCTTGACCACTACCACAGCCAGGGCTCCGTTCCCGGCTCAGAGGTGGTAGTTGGGGTTGTGGAGAGGAGGTCAGATGAATGGCCCAGACACATCTGCCATCTCAGCCCCAGTGGCCGGGGTGACCAGGTGGAAAGAGCAGAAGCATGAAAGCCTCAGTCACGGGGTGAAGAGAGCCTGCAGGAAAAGAGGGGTGGGTGCAGGAAGTGCGCAGATCACCTGGCCGGGCGTTGCCTTTCTGCCTGTGAGTGAGGAGGCAGAACTATGCCAAATCAAGGGCACTGGGGATGGACACCAACGGCTGCTCCTGACTCAGTCCAGACTCCTAGTCCTTTTTGTCTTCTGGGAAACAGCCCCTTCACAGGCGCTCTGCTAACACCCAGGGATGTCCCAGCAGCTAGGAGCCAGAGGCACCCCCAGGTACTCAGCCCAATGGCCAAGGTCACCTGCTGTCTCCACTCCTGCAGAGCTGGCCTCCCTCTCACCCTGCTAGCCCTGCAGTCCGTGGTTCCCTCTCATGGCCTCCCTGTGGGTTTTTTGTCCTTCTAGGCGCTTGGCAACTGGACCAATTTCTGACACGCTTCAACCTGAGCGAACCTGAAGCAGCTACCCAGTTCATGACCCAAAATCACATGGACCCACCACCTGTCCGGGCTCCCGGAGGAGGAGGAGGAGATGGAGGAGGAGGCGGAGGAGGCGGAAGTGTCCAGGCTCCCGGAGGAGGGAGCAGCGAGCCCAAATACAAACCCAAACAGGCCTCAGGCCTCGCCTTGCCGGTGTGCATCCACATCGCCCACCACTTATGGTCTGGGTGAGAAATCACCTCTGGGTGTGGAACCCCTTCTCTCCCCAATTAAAAAAATCACCCAGGTCTCAGTGGTTGGATATTTCATTTCCTAGCCTGTCCTTCAAACACCAAGGGGAGGAACTCCATCGATATCCAGCATGGGGGTCTGCAAATGCAAGTACAAAGGGCTGTGTTGGGGGCAGGGTCTAGATGGACAAGCAGAAGGTGGAGATCCCCAGCCCTGCACTGTCACTGAGGCACACTGTGCGACCTTGAGCCATTCGCCCGCTGTCCTCAAAGTTCTGCTTTCTCAGAGGTAAAATTGAGGTGGGGAGAAGAGGTAGGGGCGGCTGGTTTATCACCATGGTCCTTTCCAGCTCCAACATTCAACACAATTCAACGATTGTGAGCACCTACTATGTGCCTGACCTTCTGCTAAGTACGGGGGATCCATGTATGCACAGGGAAGACAAAACAGGAGGCTTGCTTCGTGAATGCAGGAGGGGAGGGGAAGATTCTTCAGATGACCACAAGCAAATTACAGCATATGTGACAAGTGCTCTGAGGGGGCCAGGACTTGCTCTGTGATGAGGGAGGGGGATCAGGCAAGGCCTCTCAGAGGAAATGATATTTAACCTTAGGGCTCAGAAGCAGGGTAGAGGTTAACTACGAGTGGGCACCAGGTAGAGAGCGTGCCAAATAGAAGGAACACCTTCAAGCTCCATGGTTACCAGAGCCAAGGGTAGCATCTTCCAGGAAACGAAAGGCCAATGATGTGGCTGCCTGGACAGGTGAGCAAAGACTAGAACATGCCAGGCCTGACATGCTCCAATTTTGGACTGAACCCCGAAAGCAATGGGAAATCATGCGATGATATGTGGACTGGAGGGAGAGAGGGGGCGTAACCTGATTTGTGCCTGTAGAAAGCTGTGGAGAACTCCTTGGTTTCTGCAGGGGAAGGAATTTTGGTGTCTACCTTCTTGGATGTCCTCTGAATGTCTCTTGGCTTTCCCTCCGAGCACCCCTTGGAGGCGTCTCTTAACTACAGTCTCATTCACAGCCTACCTCAACTCCCCACACCCAACTCCAGCCTTCTCAGCACCCCCAATCTCTGCTCAGTTTCCCTCCAAGAGTTAATGACCACCCCCCTTCCTTGGCTAGAGCACAGCAATGCTGGTGACTCGTGTGTGCAAAGTGGCCCGAAATCCCCAGGTGAAAGGGGCAGGCTGCAGCTGGGCACTGCATCCTTACCCTCTTAGAGCCGGACCCATGTTAGCCAGAAGGCAGAGGGGCCCTGGCCAGGCCCTCGGCCCAGCCGAGCACACTGCTAGGTAATTGGAAGATTTTCATGGTGGGCTCTGAAGAACACAATGAGCCGGGAGACTGCTTGTGTGAACAGGGAGGGCATTGGACCATGCTTCCCCCGGCATGGATAAATTCAGCTCCCGGAACCTAGGTGAGGGACACCAAGTTCTCATTCTAGAGAAGGTCCTTTGATGCCAGCCAGGGCAATAGGAACTCCTACTCCCTTCTACCCCACCGACAAGCTTGCCAGCAGAGCTAAAAGAAGAAACCAAAGGAAATGTCCATTTGCAGTGTCATGGAAAGCAGCCTCAGAAAGGACTTTGTGGGTGTCTGTGAACCTCACACTCCTGGCATCCCCCACCCCGCAGGCCCCAAGTGTAATTGGCAGCTCCGGTCGGGGCCCAAGCCCGGGCTAAATGGCAGGTCAGCTTCCTAGAGCAGCCCCAGATGGAGGCGCATCCTCCCCTCTTCTGCTTTTAATTCCTTGTGGCTAGCATGTTTATTTTGGGTGAGGAAAAAAATCGGATGTTTATCCTTCGAGGAAATTATCGGCTTGCTTTCCTTCCTTTCCCCCCCTCCCTTTCTTTCCCCCTGGTGTTTTTGGGCTCTTCGTTCAGTTCCAGGAGAGACCCCCACCCTCCTAGCCCCAAAATGTGAAAAAAGAACAAAGCTGGCCCAGGCTCGAGGCCACAGACAGCCCTGCCAGACAGTCCCTGGAAGCCACAGAGAAGGAGGTCCCAGTGGCAGGGAGACAAAACCTGGAGGCCAAGAGACGTCGGGGAAACCCACCCTTGACTCAGCTCTCTGCCTGCGCAACATGTGGGGGCCCTGGTCCCTTTACACTGCCTCCTCCCAGGAGAAACCAAATGAGCGTGTAGATTGCTGAGCTCTCTCACGAAGCAGCTAAGAGGGATATTGCATATGAGAGCATCAGCATCCCCTCTACAGGGATAAGGAGCACTGATACTTTTATCATCATCAAACACCATTTGCTGAGCACCTTCTGCATACCAGGAGCTGTGTCAGACGCTTTACATGTGGCCCCTCGTTTAGTGCATTCCTGCAGAGCCTCACAGCGCACGGGCCCTCACACATATTCTCTCGTTCGATTGTCACAACGCTCTAATAATGTAGGTGTTGTTGCTCTCCTTCTGTAGAGCAGGAAACTGACATTCTGATAACTCAAGGAACCTACTCCCTGTTCTGTAACTGGTAACGACGAGATCTGGGGTTAACTCAAGCCTTCTCACTCTGTGCCCAGAGGCCACAAGTACTCTAATTTAGATCTCTGGGTTACATAAAATAAAGGCAGGCGTTCCATTTATTCAGAAGCGAGGTGGGCCAAGAGCAAAGGCTGGAAGTTCCAGAAGAATTTAAAGGGCTGTCTCTCCCAAGCATCTTCCCTTCCCTCAGCTTCAGCTACTCTTAATCAAGTGTGACTTGTGGGGAGGGCCAGCTCCTGGACACTCCCAGCAATGGCCTGGCCCAGCTCAAGGTCATTACCATCCCCCACCTCACCTGCCCAAGGCAACTACCCCAACAGTTTACCCTACTCAACTTACTGAATCCCGCCTCCCTCCTGTGTGTTAACTGTTCTGAGGGAAGAGACAGGGTGGAAAAGGAGAGGGAGCCTTATAAGAAGGCTCCCTGATGGTGGTGACAATGATGATGATGGTGGAGGCGGCAGTGGTGGTGGCAGTAGAGGGTCCAGGTATCAGGGCTGAGCAGCTCTGACATAGGAAGAAAGCGTGGTAAATGCAATAAGTGGTGTAGTTTAAAAAGCACAACTTTTCTTCCCTAGCATACCTAAATTCACATCGAATCCCTACCACTTGATAGCCCTGTAATTTCGGGCAACTTCCTTGCTCTGTACCTGTTTCCTCTGCAAAACTAGTAGAAAAAAAAAATTTTTTTTTTAATGTAAGTAACTGCTTTTCTTAAAGTTCTGTTGCAGTGGTTAAATGAGATAGCACCGAAGGCAGCCGGGCGCAATGCCTGGCCTGCAGGCTGCTCAGTAAATGCAGGTTTTCCTCTCCTTTCCTGCCTCCACCTCACCTGCTCTGCTCCCCAGCTCGGTAACAGGAAAGCATCACCTTCCCCAAATGAGAGTCCTTCTCAAGAGACCCATCAAAGGACCAAGCCCCAGCCCAGCATCCCCCTGCCAAGCTCAGCAAAACATTGGGTGGCTTGGATCAGAAGAGACAACCCAGTTCCTTAGCAACTAAGAAGCACTTCCCTGTAAAGACAAAGACCCTTCACTCAGAATGCTCCCTCCCCCACCCCCTCGCCTCTCCAGGTGTCTGATCTCAGTGCAGGAGTGGGGCTCGGAGCTGCCCACCCCCCAGAGGTCTAGGGGCCTCCTGCCCCACCCTCCCAGCAGTCCTGATATTCCCTGTAATTACCCCACAGCACCTTTCATCCTGGTGCTAATTACCTTTCACATTTAGCCCCAGGGGCCGATGGGAGACATGTAAGGTGTGCACACACAGGCATGCACACACACAAATGCCCGTATGCATTTCTCCTTCTGAGGGCCCCCCATTTTAGAGACAGGAAACTAAGACTGGGGAGAGGATCCAGTTCCTTCAGGGTTCCCATGTGATCTGAGAAACAGGAGCCGAAGAGCCTGGTTCAGGCAGAAGGGAGGACAGGGTCGCTGAGTGTCCTGGTGGGCTAGGGGCGGGGAGGGAGAAGAGACTTTCGAAAGGACTGTGGAAAACTGCCAGGACGGAGATCTTGGCTCTGAACGCCACCTTGGTGCCACCATATGCGAGCTGTCCTGCTTAATACAGAACATTTCAAAGGGAAAAGGAAATATTTTAATATAAAAAGAAAGGAAGAGAAAGCATCAGAAAGAGAAGGAAACAGAGAAGAAGGTCACACAATCAGCCGGGCCATCGGGTCTGATGCAGCCAGAGAACCGCGGAGCCAGCGGAAGTGGAGGCCGGGGTTGACTGGAGGCGCCTGGCTGCCTGCACTGCCATGCAAGCCCCAGCAAGTTGGCCACCCTGGTCTGGGCCTCAGTATCTCCACCTGTAAGATACTTTGGGACAGGTGTTCTCCGAGGCCCCATTCTAGCTGAATGGTCTGCAATTCTGTGTGGTTATTCGGGGGAATGGTGGAGAAAGGCACCACCACCATCCCCTTGGCTGGGAGGTGAGTGGAAGCCGCTAGAACAGGGTAGAGAGAGCATTCTTGGCATTAAGAATGAAAAAGAGCCAAGTGCACTTGGCTGCAGGAGCCAGAGAACCCGACAGCGGGCCCAGAAGAAAGAGGAGTTGTGGATCTGGGAGCTGGGGACCCTGGAATTTCAGCGGGACCCCTCCCAGAAGCAGCAGCCAGCGGCAGAGCTCACCATCCCCAGACCCCAGCCTCGGGACACCCATCCCGGAGCCTCGGTGGAAGGAGGGCGGCAGAGCTGCACGCAGGCCCTGGCTCTGCACTCAGGGACAGAGGGCAGAAACGTGAGGCAGGCCCCGGGTAGGGGGCACAGAAGCACCCACTTTGTTCTTTATGAACTGGAGCCTGCACGACTGCCTACCAGCACTGCCGTAAGTCAGCTGGGCAGGGAGCAGAGGGTTCAGAGGAAAGAGGCTGAGCCTGTCAGAAAGGTGAGCGCAGCAGGGCCCTGAGTTCCAACTTTCATGTTAATTCTCGTGGAGAAAGTGGACAGTGGGCTAGGTGGGCCTCCCTTAGGGCCTGGGCAGAAGGGCAAGCAGGGCCAGTGCCCTAAAGGAATGCAGACACCCTCCCCACACTTACCCACCCACTCCAGGCTCCAGGTAGCATATTCACCCACACAACTCACGTACACTCACACACATTCACACACTCACACGCACACAGAGGAACAACTGGACATGCACCCACACACAAGTCATCCTAGAGCGACAGCGCCCTTATACAGGTGCTGTGGCTGTCACACCAGTGTGTAGTCAACCAGTCTTCAGTCCACGTGGGGACTCGGCCATACGACTCGGCCCTATGGTAGGAACTAAAGGGACTATAAGAGAAACCTCAAAGTGCTAGCCTTCTGGAGGCTCTCCTGTGTCGTGGCAGAGGGCATGGATGGACAGACACAAGGACTGCCACCACGAGCCCTGTGATGGCGAGGCCTGTGGGAGTCCAGCTTTAGGAGAGGGCGGTGGGAAGACGGGCCGTGAGTAGGAGGGGAGGCACTCCAGCCAGAGTGGCGGAGCAGCCTGGGGGCGGGGGGCTCCAGGAGGAAGGCCCGACAGGGTAGTGAGGGTCCTGAAGGAAAGACAGACGTGAGGAAGAAACCGGTGAGTCCCCAGCTAGTGCTCTGGTAGGGACATGCTCACACTTGCCACTCACTAGTCTGCCCCCAAACCCTGATCCACAGATGGCACCTGCATCTGCCCCCATGAGGACACTGGTTGCCACTGTCCATACATATACAAACATGCGTGCACACTGAACCACACCTCTGCTATACGCATCCTGCACACACACACTGTAAATACACCAGCCCACACAAAATCGCATGGTGTATGAACCCGCTAGACACTCCAAGGTTTCGACCCTGCCAAGCTCTTTCTAGACACCCATGCAAGCTGTGTATCCGTGCGTTGTTCAGCCTGGGCAGTAGCCAATGTAGGATTGCACACACGTGCAGTCTCCGTATATGCACGTCCACTTCGTTCACAATCTACATACACACCAGCCCACGTTGGCACAGACACCCCTCCCAGCTTTGAATCAGACTGAGGACGAGACAAGGTCCAACCCCAACTCTCACTTTTCAGTCTCCTGATGTATTGTAACAAGTGGGTTGGGGGTGGGGCAGCTGTGGAGGGTTTGTGTGTGTGCAGGGGTGTGGAGGTGGGGTTAGGGTTAGGGGAGGTTCTGGCAGAGGAGGGGACCCAGGCCTTTCCCTGAAGTCCACAAGGAAGGCACTCAGACACAGCCAGCAGCCTGACCTCTGGGCCCTGCCCAGCTGCCAGTCCAGGGACAGAAGAAGCTAAAAGTGGCCAGTCTGAATTGCTAAATCTGTCCTCTGTGGAGAAGGGGAAACGCGTCAGTTCCCTGGGGAAGTGGCCGAGCCCAGGGTGGCCACAGGCCCCTGGGCTTCTACTCCAATGGAAAAAAAAAAGTTGCTCAAATAGATCTGACGCTTTGTTTTCGAACCCAAAATACCCTGTGTCGGCAGGCAGGCGGAAGTGTGACCGCGGGAGGGAAGTGGGGCAAGAGGGGAGGGTTAGTTTCCACTGCGGCTACTTTTTCTTTCGTTTGGGGTCTAGAAGCAGCTCTCCTGGCGATCAGAGGATCTGAGAAAGTGCGTGTTTGAGAGGAGAGTGCGGCTCTGAGATTGGGGCTGGGTACCCACGGCCACAGTCACCCTGGGCCCGCTGTCCGCCTTTCCCTGGGCCTCTGACAACCACTGGCCACTGGTCCTCTCCCACCGTCAGAACTTTCTCTCAAGCCACCTGGTGGCAGGCACGAAAGCCAGTGGGGAAGAGGGACTGATGCCAAGAACAAAGGGACAAATCACAGGCAAGTTTGCCTTTAGAGACGCTCCTTGATGGACTTTGATGTCATTTTTTTAAAGAAAGATCATATTTACACACAAAAAAATTTTTAGAGCGCATCCAATAGAGCAGCTGGACTACAGCATAGTAGGATGCTATGCAGCATCTTCCCGTGCGGGATGTTAAGGCCCTGGCGTCACACTGGCCCCGGAGCGCCAGCACACACTGCCCCCACTCCTCCCTTCATACCAACCCCTTTGTCCTGTGTCACTTACACCGCCTGGGTGTGTTTCCCGCTTGCCAGTCCCCACCCTGAGCACCATCAGGCCTCCTGTCTCCCCCCAGCGAGGACCTGGGCTGTTTTCCTCACTGCGGTGTTCCCAATGCCTCACAGACAGCAGGCTCACAATAGATCATTGTCAACCGCGGAAACAATAGGGAGGAGAGACCGCTCTGTTGCCTCATGGGGACCTGTTAATTCAAAAATCTTGAGGCCTGCTTCACACCGGATACTCGAGCTGGGTGGGGGCGCAGTAGGCTGAGAGGGGGTACAGTGGGTATACAACACAAAATCAGAAGCGCTAGCAGACCTTCTGGAAGGTTCCAGGCAGGAGAGTGGCAGGCAGACATTTATCAAAGCATTACACTGATAAATGTAAAAAGGCCGGTTGGATTAAGGCGACTGAGGAGCGGCGTTTGGTGCGTCACCTCGAACGGGGGCATCAGAAGAAGGGCTTTTCGGAGGAAGCGGTGACTGAGCGGCAGGACGAACGCTCTCATAGCCTCGCGGTGCGACTGCCCGTGCGGCAGCTGGACCGGGTGCCGGCGGCCCAGGGCCTGTGAACCCGCCGCAGTTCAGAGGCGGCCGTGCGCCCTCGGTCCCTGGGTGATATTTACCGGCTTTTAATGACGGCGGGGTAATCGCCCTAATGAACAACTCCCTCCGGGCTCGGGGCAGCAGACTGAGATGAGGAAAGCCGCCAGTGACTCACGCTGAGTGTGCCTGGAGCCGGCTGCCGCTGGTCTCGAGGAGCGCCCGGCCCCCTTCTCTGCGCCGCGCGCCCTTCCAGCGCTGTCGCAGGAGCGCGGGGCCCGAGGCCTGCAAAACCCTGCTCCGCCTGGGAGGGGCTGGCAAACCCGGCGAGCCCACTGCCACCCTCGGGGGCCCACCTTGAGACTTCTCCCTGGGCCTCTGGCCCTTGCGCGGGTCTCTGGCGTCCCCTCCCCACTCATGGCCTCAGCTCCCCGGCTGCCTGGGTTTGGAAGAAAGTGGACCGCGCTCTGGTGCGCCCAGCGCCCCTGCTGATGCCGGGCTCTGCTGGGATTTGCATCCACCCTCCTAACACTTTCTCTGCCAGTGCCTCAGTTTCCCCGGACTGAGTAGCAGTAGCTCAAGATTCTCCACACCACCCCCCACCCTGCCCCCGGGTGGCAGAAGTATTAATTACAGTTTATTCCCGGCTTTGAAGATGAAAAATGCCAAGGATCATTACCACTCAATTAACGGGGCTATTACCACTTGAGTTTACGTCTGATTAATCCTGCCCCACCCCCACCCCGGAGTCCATGTTGCCAGTGGACTCCTCAGGCTCCATTCTCCTCCTCCTGGATTTCAGGCCGAGTTACCCCCTGTCCTGCTCCTGCTAACAGCATTGGGAACCCTGGGCTTGAAGTCATTCAAGGACCCTGTTGTAGTCATTCTTCAAGAAATGTTTATGCAGCGCTCCCATAAGTCCAGTTCTAGCTGGGGATAGAACAGCCCCGAACCCCTGCCTTCCTGGAACTTACTTCCAGGAGGTGCCCCGACACCCCATGGGGTCTAGCTGCCTCCCTCCTTGCCCTCCAAGATTCCTCACTCGTCAACAAACCACAAGCAGGCCCAGACCAGGCACTGAGAGAGAAGTCCTGGAAGGACGATGCTAACGGGTTCTACTTATAGAGATTAAAAAGAGTAATAATAAAGTTAACATGTAAACGTGGGAGAAGGGAGGGGAGCACAGCTCCCAGCACAGACCACCCCCACCCCTTCTCTCCCCTCCCCTCCCCTTCTCACACCGCCCTCTGCTCCTCTCCTCACTTTTGGGTCTCGTCCCTCCTCAAGGACTTCGTCAAGCCTCCCTCCACCCAGTCAGACCTTCCCCTCTCCCCGAACAGGTCCGTCTGCCAGCCCGCCCTGGTCCTTCCTCCTCTGAACTCCCTGCCTGCACTTCCTTTGAGACACTTGGTCTTGTGCGGGCTCACTTCCACCAGAGCCTCGTTCCTCACTTCCCTTTAAGCTGCCTGCTCCCTGGCAGACAGCAGGACCCAGTCTCAAGTCTGTCCGCCCGCCCTGCCCGCCCCCTCCCGCGCTCGCGCTCGCGCGCGCGCGCGCGCGCGCACACACACACACACAGAGTGCACAGGAAGTGCTCCCTAGCATCTGTCTCATTGAAAGAGAGAGTTTTGTCCCAGACCTAGGAGCACCGCCCCCACAAGGAAATGGAACTTGTGTGGACAATGGACCCCCACCCTATGCAGGGGGCGGGGGTAGTCTGTGCTGGGGTGATAGAAAAGAAAGGACCTGGTGGGAAGGGCTAAGTGGGTCCCTCTGCTCCTCAAATTGACCGGGTTTCAGAATTACCCCCGTGGACACTTGAATTGGGTCAACAGACTTTGATGGAGCAGCTGCTGGGGATGGGTACAGGGGGTAGTGCTGGGGAGACAAAGAGGAATTAGACGCAGTCCCTGCTCTTGGGGATCTTGAGACCATCTCTTGTCTTCCAGTGACTTTCCAGGTGACATTGGGCCAAACAGTTCTGCAGTATGCTGAGGGGCAGACTTCATTGCATTGCACCCCAAGCCCTCAGGTGATGGAGCAGCATCAGCCTTTACCCAGTGGGTGTAGAAAGGGCTTCACTTCCTAAGAGGGTGAAGGCAGGACGACATGGGGAAGCCCTGAGTGAGCTGCCCGGTGAAACAGGTTGCTGACACAACTGAGGAACTCAAATGCTGGGCCCCCAAAACTGCTTTTCCCTGGATCCCACATTTTTGACTGCATAGAACTGCAAAGAAGAACCCAAAAGTCTGCCCCTGACTTCTCACCCTGAGGAATCAGGCAAAGGACCTGCTTGTTTGAGGCTGAGGAGGGTCCTGAGGCTGAGGGCCGATAAGAGACAAGGATCGGAAGACCACAGCTGTGTCTGATTTCCCAGAGGATTTTCTTACAGGGCAAAGAGGAGAGGAACCTACCAGCCCCTTGGAGCCAGCCCCAGTGCCGGGTGAATCCCGCCCCTGGCAAGAGGCTGGTGGTGGGAAGAGCAATGGGAAAACCCTGCTCTGATAGCTTTCCTCTCCTCTCTTTCCCTCCTTTTCTCTCTCACTCCCTCTTTGCTCCCCCCTGACTGCCTCCCCTCTGGCCCCCACATTCATACTTTTCTGGTTCATTTCAGATGACAAAGTTCCTCTTTCCAAAAAGCCTCATCCCCCAAGAGTCCTTTCTGCAGAGACACCATCCTTTCCCAGCTAAGTAGAGGGGCTGTCCCACAGTGGCCCCCAGGGACAATGACAGGCCATCTGAGCACATGATGCCACTTACCCTGTGTGAATTCCTGAAAAGTTCCCGTCGAGCCCTCATCCTCTGACCCATTCCTCCTCCCCGCTGAGGATCCCAGCCCAACATTTTCAACACCCCAAACTTATCCAGGGTCTCCTCCCAACCCTGCCTGCAGTAGAATCTGAAAGGTGTGCATCAGCAGAGCTGGGAGGGACTTAGAGGTAGGTTATCCAGTCCAGCCCCCACCAGAGGCCCAGGACCAAGAGCACAAGGCCCAAAGTCACACAGAAAACTTACGACATAACCCAACACTCCTGATTCCCAGATTAGGGCTTGTACTTTCCACTAATTCTTCCAGGTCTCACCTTGTATCTTAAGACCTTTCTTCCCTCCCTGCCCCAGCCCAGCCTAGCCTTGACCTCTCATCCTCTGGACAGTCCTCACCCCTACCCTTTGTAGTCACTCACTGCTTTGGACTTGTGTCTGAGGAGGGGTCCCCAGAGCCACTTTGGGTCCTCCTCTCCCAGCAGATGTACTTTGTAACAAGTCTTTCTCCCTTTAGGCACCAGATTCTCCCAAAATTGCTTGAAGCATGATTTAAAAAAAAAAACAAAAGACGGCCCTGGCTGGTGTGGCTCAGTGGACTGAGTGCGGCCTGAGGACTGGACGGTCACCAGTTCAATTCCCAGTCAGGGCACATGCCTGGTTTGCAGGCCAGGTCCCCAGTTGGGCAGTTGGGGGCATATGAGAGGCGGCCAATTGATGTATCTCTTGCACATGGATGTTTCTCTCCCTCTCTTTCTCCCTCCCTCCCCCTCTCTCTAAAAATAAATAAAATCTTTTTTGAAAAAGAAAAAAATGATTCAACATGATAATGAGTTTGGTTTGAATTTCGGCACAAACAGGTGTTTAATATGGAAGTAAATGCTTGGCTGGGACAGGATCCTACAGCCTGAGACGACGTAGGGCGGTGGGACCCAAGCTCAGAGTGGCAGTTGCCATTCCCCCTCCTGGCTCCCCTTGACCTCCCTGAGTGCTGTAGCCCCTCACCCTTGCCCTCCCCTGGGTGGGAGCTCCTCCCCGCCCCTCTCCTGCGTCCCAGGGGTGCAGGGAGGCAATGCTGCAGTGAGCTATTCCCCTACTCATTGCCTCCACAGGTTTTATTCCTAGCCCTCCTCCAGGCCACATCTGCCATCTCATTTATTTCCCCTGACAGTCTTCATGGGGACAAAGAGCACAATTAAGAGCAGTAGCTTTGAGGGAGGTGGGTTTTGAGGGGTGGGGGGAAGGGAGGGGAGAGGATGCAGACAACTATGATTGAACAACAATAAAGTAATTAAAAAAAAAAAAAAGCAGTAGCTTTGGAGTCACAAGGCCCTGAGTTCAAATGCCAGCTCAGCCACTTCCTGGCCAGGTACCCTTCACCAAACTATTCAGACTCTTTCCAACACCTTACACCCTTCATTAAAAAAAAAAAAAAAATGTTGAGGGGCAGTCTAAAAGTTTCCTCAGAGATCACTGTAGAAAATGAGGAAAACAAAGTATAGTCCCAGGGCCCCTATTCAATCCACCTTCTGTGGGTACAGAAGCTCTGCGAGTCTGAAGCCTCCAGCAACCCCAAAGAGGCTCATCTCTGGCTCGGAGCCAGGAGCCCCACACTCCAAAGTCATCTTGGCTGTCAACACAGAGTCCTTTCTGCAAGCTTCCAGGCAAATCCCACCTAGCCTCAGAGTTGGCTGTCATCACCAAACAAATGGCAGTTACCTCTAGAGTACCAGCGAAGTCTGGCCAGGGAGAGGTCACCGGTGACCTGCCCATCTCTCATGGGGCACCCCAAAATAGAAAGCAACTGAAGACCATGGAGAGAACTGTCATTTGGGAGTAATCCACCAAGGGTGGGTCCTACACATAGGGCCTGGTGAGATCTGAGGAGCCCCCAGACACTCTCTGTGCCCGGATCTTCCACTCCGGGGCACTGGGCCTGATATCCCACATTGAGACCTCACTCCACCAGCGTTTATGAGCGCCTACCGTTTTCCAGGCATGGCGCTAAACCTACCGTTTCCAGGCATGGAGCTAAGCATTGGGCTTAATTCCTTTGGGTTATATATTACCCTCTCTAAGCACTTTCTTTTGAAATGCAAATACCCACTGAGAAGCAATGCATTAACTCGCTAATACCCCTGAATTCATTGGGGTTTTCTTTTTTTAAGACAGTAGAGAAAGCCTGGACATCTTTAGCAAAAAAAGGGGACCTAAAGTTCGGAGGGCAGAGGTGATTGCAGAACTAAGGAGCAAGATAAGCAAGAACTGGGCCTTTTTCTTCGGCAGATGTCCTCTTTCCTTTATCCTTTCACCAAGACCAGCACACCCACCGTCCCCACAAGCAGCCACAGAGCTCGTAAGTGCAGCTGGTGAGGTTAGCTGGAGTCGGGAGAGCAGCCAGGGGCTGGGCGGCCTTGGCCCGGCTGCAGAGGGGTCGGGCCTGCCTTTCACCATCTCCTGGATGAGGACGCCCTGAACCAGTGCCTACTCGCCCTCCAACAAGTCCAGGGCTTGGAGTTCAGGTAATTAGGCCCTTGGCAATCTCACCTGAGCCCGCCAATAAAACAGACAATCATCCCCAGCCCCTGTTCAGGAGGGAGAGAGGAAAGTAGGAGGGAGGGAAGAAGAGAAACTTTTTTTCTATGCTACGTTCAAGGCTTGGCAGCCAGAAGGAAGAATGCTATTATTCTACAAGCAGCCATTCCCAATACCCTACCCCGACTCCATGCCCAGAGTTGTCCCCTCCTGCTACAGAGCCCTGGCCTCCATCTGCCACCATCATCAGGGTGACAGGGGACACCTGTGTGGGCTGCAACCTGAATAGGAGCCAGGCAGTGAGGACCTATGCTTGCAGAAGCAGGCTTCCCCCAGCATGACTCATTCTGTGACAGGGAAGGAAGGGCACCAGAATCCCCCACCCCACTCTGAAAGCCACTGCCACCCTCCAGAAATGTCTAGGAGGATGCTCCAGAGCATTAAAGAACCACTGAGTGACTTCTGTGCACCCTGCCTCATTCCACCAGCAGCTGCTGAGGGCTCAGTCCTTAACCTGGGCTCCTGCAGGCTGAAGACCATTTCTTAACATCTCTATATTTGTGAAGTGACCAGCAGGTACCTGGCACACAAATAGGACTTTCCTTTTTCCCCTAAATAATAAACATTAATACTTCTGCTATATGATCACACTGATATGGGACCGAGGTCCACACCTGGCTCTTTTTACTCCCTATGTCATTTACACTCATTCCTAAGACAGCAGAAAGGGCTTTTCTGTCACATGGCAGGGTGGGAGAGAATACAATTGAACAGTAGTAATTGCCATTTAGTGAGTGCTTGCTAAGGGCTCTAGCATAAGTGTTCATTCTATGAGGATTATCTAAGTTAATTCTTTCTAAGTTACTATTATTATCCCAATTTACAGACAAGAAAACTGAGGTTGAGGAAGAACTTTGTCCAAGATCACACTGAAGTTCCAATGAATACTTATTTAATTGAAGACTCTCGTTTTATGTCAAGAACTAGTAGGAAGGAGGGGGAAGACATCTGCTCTCCCTCCGCCCAAAAAACTCCTATCCAATCTCACCAACATGTCAGCAGGCTGTGGAGCAAGCCGGCCAGCCCTACTTGCTCATGTCGTTGGGTGTGAGAAGCCCAGCGGGCCTAAAAGGGTTCGAGGGCCATCTCTAGAGAGGCTGCACTCCTCCACGTACCTTCCTTGGGGCCCTGGAAACTCTCAAGGATCCCAAATGTTCCCACTGCCTCTGCCTTCCTAACACAGGTCTCTATCGAACAAAACTGGGGGTTCTAGGCTCCTCACTTTCCTCTCCCGGAGAGAGGTCTCAACAGGTGGGGAGGAGGTGCATCACGGTAGGGTCTTCCGAAGTTGATCAGGGAGGCCGGGAGGTCTCTTACTTCCTTCCCGTCACCCCCAGAGGCTGAGCTGTGCCCCTCGCGGGGAAACATGGGCACTGCAGTCAATACTGGGGCCTACGGTTCGCCCAAGGCCGCGGACCTCACAGCGCCTCCCGGCTCGCAGGAACCCGCCGAGACCCCGCCACCTGCGGGTGCACGCGCAACCGGAGGCGCCGCAGAGGGAGCAGGACTGGGACGCGAGCGGCCGAAGCTGGGGATTCAGCGCCGCTCCCCGCCTCGCCCCTAACGCCAGGTCTACGGCCAGAGACCGGAGCCGCTGGCTAATATTTCCCGCCCCCCAGACCGCCTCCCTAGGTGACGCTACAGCCTGTGCGGTTCCTTTAAAGGCTGCGGGTTCCGTTCTTCTTTCCTTTTCCACTGGTTGCCAAAATATGCAAATCCGGGAACCGGAATCTGCAGCCAAATCGAGAAGCAGAAGGGGCGCGGCTGGCGCGTCACCGGATCCGCTCCTTGTATGGCTCTTCCCGGCTTGGCCCGCCGCCCGGCGACCCTCCCTGCAGCCGCCAGAGCCCCTCCCGCGCCCAGCTCGGCTCACACTGACGCCCACGTCCCCTAGCCCGCCGCCCGGCCGCCCCTCCAGGGAGGTTGCCGGGGGCGGGAGGCGCTGCACGCCCTGATTCCGGCCGAAGCCGGGACCGCTGCAGAGCGCTCGCTCCCCGCGCCGCGCGGGCGGAGGAGAGCCCGGGGGCGCAGTGCCTCCCCGGTTTAGGTGTGGGGAGCCTGGCGAGAGTGGCTGCAGGGGCGGGGGAGAAGGGGCTCGCGGGCGGTGGGAATCCCTCCTTTCCTAAGAACCCCAGAAGATCGGGGGAGACCGGCCCCTCCCATCCCCAGTTCTCCACCGAGTGAAATGGAGGGGAGGAGAGCGAGGTTGTCATCCACCTCCACTGCTATGTGCAGCTCGGGAGTTCCTCCCACGCGCCCCCGGCCCGCGTGGCCCTCCCACGGCGCGAGGCCCGGGGATCCTCTCTTGCTCCTCGTCAACACTCCCACTCCCCCTGAGAAATGCATGTTCCCCCAACCCGACTCCCCAGCGGGGGACGCGGGATTCACCGCGCCCACGCGGCCACCGAGGAGGGAATCCTCCCACGCCAAGCCGGTGTGATTTGGGGTCTCTCCCCTGTATTCTCTTCCTCTCCTGCCTTTCCCCGGGCCTGGCCGCTCGCGCCCCGGGAGCAGGCCTCGGGGAACATATCAGCCGCCTCCGGAATCTGCTGCCGCTCTGGGAGGCGACGGCGCTCCGGGTTGGCAAACAGGCGGCCCTTGACTGCAGGGCGCCAGGGACAACCCTGTAGATGGCGATGGGGAGGATGGAGACTAGGGGAGGCCGCCGAGCGGCTGCCGTAGTGTCAGACTGTGCGTTCAACGTGATCCTGCTGCAGCTCAGTGGCGGGCCCTCCCCAAGCAGCAATAGACAGTGGCTGCGCCTGGGCCTGTTGGGCCCTCCTGCCATCCCGTGGCCAAAGGGGGTGCTCAGGAACCGTTACGGAATTTATCGAGGATTAGTTGCACGTGTTTCCTATCCGCTCAACTTCATTTTTTCTTCTTCACCGCCAAAACCGCACATACTCGACCCCCAGTTGTGCGGGGTACTCGCCTCCTGTGCAACCTCTGTTCAACTACGGCTCTTCCCAGCCCCAGCGTTCAGCCGGGAGTCAGCGCGGGGTCAGGGACCCAAGGAGAGGCAGGGGTGTGGGCGGCTAATCAGAGAGAGGGAGGTGCAAAGTTCTCGGGACACCGGACCAGGCATCCCTGACGCGCCGGAACCCTCAGCGAAGTGACGCGCTCCCACTCTCGCAGTCTCCGCCAGGGTCCTGGGCGCGAGAAGGGCTGCGGCAGCAGGGTCTGAGCGCACGCCTTCCGGGCTCCCCAGAAGTTCCCAGGCTGCAAAGGGACGTCGCCCGCGGATTTCAGTTCTCTTTATTCCTGCGAGGGGTGTCGGAGACCACCAGCAAACAAGCCCACCCCACTCTCGCGCCCCTCCCCCACACGTCCCAGCGCGTTCTCCCAGTACAGACTCAAAACACACAGAAGGTTGGGGCTTTTCAAACGCGCGCGGCGTGCTTTACGCTTTGCATTCAGTTACATCCCTCTTTCCGCTCTCCTCTCTAATTGTACTCGTTTCTTCTCGTCTGCTTCTCTCTTTCTCTTTTTTCAAGATTCGCTAGCGGTGCGGACTCCGCTCGCTGGCGGCGGCCCGCTTCCTGCTTTCTAATGTTCCATTGTGAGGAGCTTCCATTGTGACGTCGCGCCCCTTCGGCTGGGCTTTGTCTGTCCATATATGGGCAGCTACGTCACGGAGCTTTCCCGGGGCTCAGATAAATAGGCTGGTGGAGTTCCCTGGCTGGGAGCTTTTGGGCAGCAGTGAGCTTGCTAGGAAGCAGCGGGGCTGGTGGTGGAGGTAGCAGCGGCGGCAGCGGCAGCAGAGGCGGCGGCGGCGGCAGTGGCGGCGGTGGCGGTGGCGGATCGGGGGGTGGGGGGGCCGCCGGCGCGCGTCTGTTTGTAAGATCAATACTGAGACCGCGTCCGACCCCTCCGCCGAGACCCCCCCAAGCCCCCAGCCCACCCCCCGCACACGCCCCCCACCCAAGACCCAGCCTCGTACGGCACCAGCCCGGCACCCAAGAAGATTACCCCCCTTTGCCCTCTCTCCCACCCACCCCCCAGAAAAAGAAGATCCCCTCCTCTGGCCCACCCCTTCCCCTCTTCCCTCCCCCCTCCCCCCGAACTTTCCCTCTCGCATGCTTTTCCCCTGCACCACGGATCGCCTCTCGGATGCCGCTGGCCTGGAAGCTGCGTTAGGAGCGAGCGGCGGCGGCGGTGGCGGCGGCAGCTCGGGAGTGCTATGACCGGCAAACTCGCCGAGAAGCTGCCGGTGACCATGAGCAGTTTGCTAAACCAACTGCCTGACAATCTGTACCCCGAGGAGATCCCCAGCGCGCTCAACCTCTTCTCCGGCAGCAGCGATTCGGTAGCCCATTACAATCAGATGGCTACAGGTAAGGGCGGCGGGGAGGCGACGAGGCAGCGAGGAAGGGAAGGGAGAGGAAGAGGAGGGAATCAGCTAGCGATGGATGGATGGATGGATGGATGGAGAAGATGGGGGCGCGCTAGGAATTTTCCGGGGGGCGAGTTGCTTTTCCCACCCACTCCTCCCCGCCCTCCCCGATCGGGAAGGCTTGGTTGGCGACGCCACGGTAGAGGTTTCTGTTCTCCCGGGTGGGGGCAGCCGCCGACTGGAGGGAGGTAGGTGCGAGCGGCTGTGCTCCGGGGTTCTCCACTCAGGGGGCGCGATCGCCAGGCTGCGCGCAAGGCGTGGTGCCGTCGCCCCCTTCCCCGGGAGGAGCCGAGCGTCCCTTTCACTAGCGCTCTCCCCATTACTCCCTCAGCCCCCCACCCGGGATGGAGCCGTGTGCGGCGTGGAGTCCCCGCGGTGGGAGAGGTACTGCGACGCTACCTTTCCGGGGCGTTCAGCAAGCCCGTGGGGGTGTGGGGACGGTGGCGAGAGGGAGAGGGTTCGCCTCGCGCGGGGTCTGCCCCGGGGGGCGATCCCTGGGGGGAAGAGCTTGGGATGAGCGGCCACTCCCGGCGTGGAGACACGAGCCGGTTTTCCGCCGTCCTCCACCCTCGCTAAGGGCTGGGCTTTCTCCCTCCAGCAAGAGCCGAAAGCTTCTTCAGGCCTGGAGGAGGCTGGGCCGGGTGGGGGGTGGGTGAGGTGGCGGGCGAGCTCCCTTTTCGGGCAGTACCCCTCTACGCGCCGAGGACAAAGCGTCGGAGCTCCCGGGGTCATCGACCCCCGCGCAATGCGCAAGGAGGGCTTCGTCGGGGCAGGAAAGGCGCTGCGTCCCGGGGCGGACAGGGCTAGGGGGAAGAGGCCGAGTTGTGTGCACTCGAGAACGAGAGCCCGGCGCGCTCCGGGTCTGAAACTACCTGTAGCTGCAGCTACCTGCCCGCCCTACCTCGGAAACAACAATGCTTCTCGCGCGCGCGCGCGCGCGCGTGTGTGGTACGTGAGTGTGTGTGCGCGGCGTGTGCGGTGTGTGTGCAGCAGCTACTCCACACCCCGATCCGTAGTATTTTGCTGTATCCAGGTTGCGCCCGGGAGCCCGGCACCGCCCGCTTTGCGGCGGCCGCAGCTTTCCTCTTACCCCATGCGCTGCGCACTCCACCCGGCCGCACCCTCCACACCTGGGCAAGGACCTGGGCACCCCGGCCCTGGAGCCGGCTTGGCTTCACTCATCCCTCCCCTCTCTCTCCCGCTCTCCGCAGAGAATGTGATGGACATCGGTCTGACCAACGAGAAGCCCAACCCGGAACTCTCTTATTCCGGCTCCTTCCAGCCAGCCCCCGGCAACAAGACCGTGACCTACTTGGGAAAGTTCGCCTTCGACTCCCCTTCCAACTGGTGCCAGGACAACATCATTAGCCTCATGAGCGCTGGCATCTTGGGGGTGCCCCCGGCCTCAGGGGCACTCAGCACACAGACCTCCACGGCCAGCATGGTGCAGCCACCGCAGGGCGACGTGGAGGCCATGTATCCGGCGCTGCCCCCCTATTCTAACTGCAGCGATCTCTACTCGGAGCCTGTGTCTTTCCACGACCCCCAGGGCAACCCTGGGCTCGCCTATTCCCCCCAGGATTATCAATCGGCCAAGCCGGCCTTGGACAGCAATCTCTTCCCCATGATTCCTGACTACAACATATACCACCACCCCAACGACATGGGCTCTATTCCGGAGCACAAGCCCTTCCAGGGCATGGACCCCATCCGAGTCAACCCGCCCCCTATTACCCCCCTGGAGACGATCAAGGCATTCAAAGACAAGCAAATCCACCCAGGCTTCAGCAGCCTGCCCCAGCCGCCTCTCACGCTCAAGCCCATCCGGCCCCGCAAGTACCCCAATCGACCTAGCAAGACCCCGCTCCACGAGAGGCCCCACGCGTGCCCGGCGGAGGGCTGCGATCGCCGCTTCAGCCGCTCGGACGAGCTGACCCGGCACCTGCGCATCCACACCGGCCACAAGCCCTTCCAGTGCCGGATCTGTATGCGGAGCTTCAGCCGCAGCGACCACCTTACCACTCACATCCGCACGCATACGGGCGAGAAGCCCTTCGCCTGCGAGTTCTGCGGGCGCAAGTTTGCGCGCAGCGACGAGCGCAAGCGCCATGCCAAGATCCACCTCAAGCAAAAGGAGAAGAAGGCGGAGAAGGGGGGTGCGCCTTCCGCGTCCTCAGCGCCCCCAGTGTCCCTGGCCCCTGTGGTCACCACCTGTGCCTGAGGCTCGGGCCCCCAGATTTCCACTTTCCCCCTCCAGTGTCTCCCTGCTGCTAGCCTGAAAGCAGCGGGAAAGCTAGCCGCGGAGGCGCAGGGGTGGCACCCTGGCCTCTCCATGGACGTAAGGTCCCTTGTCCCCCTTCGAAGTCCCCCGTTTCCACCCTTTCACACCGGCCAACAGTCGGGGGCCAGGGCAGGAGGCGCCTTGTCCCCCCACCCCTTTAGCCAAGGCGTGGGAGGTGGAAAGGTGGCGTCTAGCCCGCTTTGTTCAGTTCGGATCGTCTTGATCCAGGGGCCTCTGGGCTGCGCCAAGGACCTGCGGGGGACTGAAGGCGGGGCGCGCCCAAGCCTCGCCTGACCTAAGCACCTCACGGGTCCCCCCACGTCTCCTTCGGTTCTCCCTCGAAGGAAGACCCGAGACGGGGGAAAGGGTAAGCAGCGCTCCAGAGCGCAGAGCTTGCTGCCTGCCGCACGCACGCGCGCCTGCGTGCGGGGATGCGCGCGAGTGTGCGTGCTCGCGTGAGTGTATGTGCGTGTGTGTGTGTGTGTGCGCGTGCGCGCACGCCTGTGTGTCAGACTCTTGAGCTGAACTGGGCTGTGTCCACCCCAGTGCTCTTCCCTACATCGGGGCTCCAGGTCCCTGGGGACTGTCCCAGGCTGGGGGCCTGCACGTGGCCAGATGAGACGGGTCTTCCATCTGCTCGGAAATAATGTTTCTCACAGAAATGCCTCGGATGCCACCGCCGCGGCGCCGCTACTGCCGCTTAGGGTTCGGTCCCTCCCTCGGAACCTCACCTTTTCCGAGCACTTCCTTGTTAGGCCTCAGAGCAGTTCGATTTGCGGGGAGAAGCAGCTATCCCTGAACCTGTCTTTTTAAAAATTATTTCCTCAGCCCCACTTTTAAAAATCTATGTTCTGAGTTTGCTCTCTGCCCTTTCCCCGCCCTCTTCTCCCTTCTCCCCTCTAAGTCTTCTCCCTTCTCATTCAAAATCTTTTCCCAGAAAGGCAGGCCTCAACCGGCCACCGCATCTCACCACCTTTTTGTGTTCTCCCACTCACACGCCCGTTTCCTCTCCCCGCTTTGGGGGGGAAGCAGGCTCTTTTTCCCCTTGGTCACCAACAGGTAGACTTCAAATCTATGTATGTGGTGTGTGTGTGTGTACACACATCACATACATATATATGACATACAATACGTATTCCTAGCAAAATAAAATTTCTAAGGTACTTGGCTATCCAGTGCAGTGCACTGGAATAAAATGATTTATTTTTATGAAAAATTTAACTGATGAGATTATATCTATACGTGTGTGAGTATGTATACATACATATATCTATGTTATGTGTGTATGTATACATACATATACATGCATACACATCTCTGTCCAAGTTTTCCTCCTGAGACATGGGGATTTTTGCATTCACCCATGTTGATTAATAAGGTGTACCTTTTCCATTGCCCCCTCTCACCTTCTCCCCACCCTACCTCACCTCCTCTCAGGCACCCCCGCCCCCAGCCCGGCTCCACCCAGGGGCGACTCTCTTGGAGTGGAGTGGTAGGGAACGCTGCTCTCTGACACAGCTTCCAGCGCAGGCCTGACTGAATGTACTGTTCCCTATCCGCATTATTTCTCCTGTGGTCAGCGAGCTGCCCAGAGAGGAGGAACAAAGGTCTGGAGTTTACAGAATGTCTGTTTTTAAAGTCACTTTATGCGTTACCCACCTTTTTTTTTTTTTTAAGAAAGAAAAAAGCACTGTTTCTTTTTTTCTTTTTTTTTTTTTTTTTGGTGGCAGAAAAATAATACTAAAAGGAGTCTAGTGAAAGGGAAAAATCTAAGAGCAGGGGGTGTGGATTTCCAGGTACTTGGACTTTTTGTAGAAGGAGAGAGAAGAGGAAGTTTGCTAGGAGGGCTCATATTTTTTCAGCTGAGGGGTAAAATCTTTCTTTGCAGAGACAGTATTTTGCTGAATACTTTTTATAATGTGATGATTATTAAAAACAAAAATTTCGGTCACTTCAAAGCTGGAAGGAGGAATCAGATATCCTTTAATATTTTTTCCTTGCTCCTTCTGGCTTGTGCATGTCGCTGCATGATAACTTTGAGTTTTCCTTTGTTTTAATAAAACTGTTCTCAGACATTTAAGCTAAACTAAGAAAAAAATAACTTTGTTGCCAAAACGTTGTGCTATCCAGATTTTTTTATATGTCTGCATGTTTTAAAAAAAAACAACAAAAGAAAATGCACTCTAACTTATGTGAACTGAGAGAAAAAAATCAGGTTTTAAACAGGAAAACCTATGGGGAATGATATTTTTTGAAAGACTTTTGTATAAAGTTGAGTACTTAGAAAAAGACAAACCAGATGTAATATATTTTGTGGATGTTTTTATTTCTTGGATTTATAGTACCTTATACTAAGGTTAAAAAAATATGCTTGATATTGTGAAAGGTGAAATTCTTCACCAACATTTCATCTGCTCCTTTGTCACATTGTTATGCCAATATAATATAGTTAATGAAAACAGCATTTTTAAAAACCGAAATATTGAAATGGTGTAATGTTGTACCATTTGCACTGTGAGCAAATGCTAATACAGTAAATATATTGTGTTTGCTGACAATCAGCCGGCCTATAAATCTCCTTATTTTATTTCTTGTTTTCATAGCATAAAGTTTTGGTTTGGCCTGTTCTTTGTCTCGTTTTGTTTTTGGCTGGTGGTTGGTTTGATAGGTTCTATGCCTGCTTTTGCCGTTCTTGCTCTGAACACTGTCCGTGTGGAAATGTGGGGCTTGGTGTTACTGGGAGTCAATCAGAACTTTGTGTGGCTCCGGTGGTGCCCGCGGTGAGTGTTCGCTGTGGCTCCAAGGAAACAGAACTCTCCTCCACCCTCCTAGGGACTTGAAACTGCTGGAGAGATTACGTGAACAGATTAGACAAACACTTGGGATTTGAGGCTAGTGGCTGGAACCTTCTAGAACCCTTTGTGGTTTCCAATGCATGTTTGAGGGTAAAAATAAGGAGTTATCCTGATTTATGAACTACTCTCTGATGGTAACAGGGAATACTAGAACAGGACCTCTGTGATGGGTGTCTTGCTAAAGCTTTTGAAGCTTGAAAAACAGGTGGAGACTTGAGAGGGGTTCTTCAGGGCTGGCAAGATAACCAGGGAGATTGGAAACTCTTTTGTGGTCAGATAATTGGGGGAAATCAGGTTTAAAGGTCTCTAACTTCCATCCCACTTGGACAGGATTTTCCAGGCCTCAGTACTTGTGGCTGCCTGGGAAAGGTGGTCCGGGCTGAAACCAGTGTTTATGAGCTACCCAGGGATGTGATGCTTTGAGATAAGAAAGTACATTCAGGTTTGGAGAACATACAGGGAATGTGTTTGCTGCATTAACCCCTCGCATCTTACAACTTCTATCTCTCTTGAAAATGATGCTTCCCCTCTGAGTTTTCTTCCCCAGAACCTTCCCTGTCCCTAACTGTGTTTACTTGCCGGCCATAGAGCTTCCTGTTGGAGAGATCTGTGTCTTCCATGTCCTTTCTGTACCCACATTTCCATCCTATCCCCTCACCTGAGTTCCTGTAGTCTTTACAGTCCTTCATCCCCATGAGGCTTGTCCCAGAGCAGGCTTTGGACAGGCTTGCTCTGCCCTGCTCCCTTTCTCCCAGCCTCCCCTCTAAAACATTTCCCTGCTTCTCTCTCATGCATTTCCATGTAATATCTGCCACAGCAAAGTTTCAGGGCTTGGTGTATGATACTGAGCTATGTAAATGGAGCACCGCGTGTGACTGGGAGGAGTATCTCAGTGCCTGAGGTACCAACCAGGCCAGCCATACAATGACAGAAGTGTATATCCTCCCTGCTTGGAAACTGCTCTTCCTGCCCCAGTGCAGGCCCATCACAGTGAAGAATGTGGGTGGTATTTCTGGTTGGCTGTAGTTACTGAGAAGCTGAGGGCAAACTTGGGTGGAGGAGGTGGGCTGTGGCTTTAGAAAAGAATGTTTCTGAAGTGAGAGATCAATAAAGAGAATGCAGTATGGAATCTAAAAGTTTCTCACCCACGCAATTCTAGGTCACTGGCTGCCATCTTGAATTCTCTTCTCTCACCTCACGAAACTTGAAAAATTCCAAACTACAACTTTATGTACAGCTGCAAGGAAGTAATCGTTTTTTTTTTTAACAAAAGGAATCCAAGATGGCCAAAAAAGTCCCAATGAGTGAGCATATATACTCCATCTCTTTGCTAAACTAGATGGTTCCTTCCAGATTTCTATGTGTTTTTCAGGCAAATATTATCAGAGGGACATAGCGTCACTGGGTGTCTTCTTAGTTAGCATCCAGCCCCGCCTGCACCTTCTCCAGTCAAACCAGGCCTTTGGAGTCGCGATTTCGTCAACAGCGTACTATGCCGCATGATTAATAAACTCACTTCCCATTGGTGCGTATTACTCAACCCAACCTGGTTCAACCACTGGGTTACTTGGCAATATGGCAGCTCGCCTAGCTGGCACCAGCCCTGTGTGGTGTAATCTCTGATTCACACTTCGTAGCTAGATAAGGCTGTCTCTGATAGCATCACACCAGCAACCCAACCGGCCCAGGTTTGTAAATATGAGGAGAGGAAACTCAACCCTGAAACTTAGGGATGAAGTGGGGAGATGGTGGAAGAAAGGCCTGGCCAGGGCTATCATGAGAAGGATGCTGTGGAGGCTTTGCAAAGAACAAGCTCGGCAGCCAAATCAGGCCTACATACATAAGGGAGAGAGGCCTCACTCCTTCCAAGCAACTCCTAAGGTGTTTGGGGATGAATGAAAGGATATCTCCCCCCAACACACACACCTTGGGAGTGGCACACTGAAGGCAATGACTGAAAGATTGCACTCAGTGAACTGGGGTTAGGTACAAATGAGATGAGAGTTTGCGAGAACTGAGGTAAAGAGTGGCATATATTTTTATATGGCAGTGGTAGTGATGAGTATGTTTAAGTGTGTGTCTATTATTCACAAGCATACAAAGGAAGAGCAAGGTGGATTCTGGTGAGTGGAGGCAGTAGCTTATGGCCAGCCACTACTGTTCCCCTTTTGCTAGTCCAGAATTTGCCTGCTGTAGATGAGGGGGTTGTAAGTTACCTTTTCCTGGCCTGCTTGGCTCCTCTGGTGTCCTGGAATAATAAACCTAGGGAAATAGGAGGCCTCCATGTGTCCCAAAGACTAGAAATCATACTGGCCAAATCTTAACAACTAGGAGAAAATTACTTTCTGAAAGGTGCTATGGGGTTTTAAGAATAGATTGTAATCCTAAGTCTATGGCAAGTGGTTCTTTTTAGAAAACCTACTCTTTGTGTGGAGAGGAATATGGTCTCCAGAGGAAGAGGAAGGACCTCAGGGAATGTCAGAGCCCCTCAGCCACACCAGTCCCTGGGACAGCCCGAGGACACACTCCCTGTCGCCACCCACAGAGGCCCTGCACAGGCCCAGCCTCGCCAGCTTCTCCCAGCATCCCAGCTCTTGAAACTTCAACACTCATTGTGTCAAGGTTCCCGTCTACCCTAGCTTCAATACTTCCAACAGCTGGTTATTTTCAAGAACAGAGGTGTGATGGGGCTTCCCCTGACTTGCACTGAAGTTTCTGACACTCCCATGCCCTAGCAGGAAGGGGCCAGGTCTCGACCCTTTTAGCTTAAGATCTTCATTCCCCAACCTCATCATGGCTGCTTGGTCTGGGATCTGGACTTGGGACATCCTTGTCACCGCCCCTGCTGGCCAGCAGGGGAACAGTGTTCCTCCCCCACCCCCCCCATCTCCCTGTGATCTCCCTGTGAAAATGCTGTTTCTTCTCTTCGGGCAAACACGCAGATGGCTAGAAGAAAGGCTTCTGAGCAATGTTACTGAGGAGCTAATGCAAACAGAACATGACCGCAAAGCCTCAGACAAGTGAGAGAATACAAGGTTCTAGGTGGCGGGGGCTACTCAACAAAAATGTTCTAACTTCTAGGTTGGACGGGAGTTTGACCACCATATGGTTTCTTTAATGTCTCCAGGGAGCTCACCGCCCCCAGCACATTCTCTCATGGCCAAGACTCCCAATCGTCCAACTCTGCCATTGTCCTAACGGTGTCCGCTGGGCCCTGCTCATTGTCCACGGATGTCATCACGGGCTGGCTTTCCCTGGGAGCCCTGCCCTGGGCCTTCAGCCATCTTTACCTTTCATGGAGGCATCATGACCCACCCAGAAACAGACTGCTCTTCTCTGACCCAGCCAACAGCCAAGTTGAGTTCCCTCTTGGGTTACCCAGTGAGTTCCTAGTTATGGCCTCGGTAACGCTTCTGCCTCTCAGCTCCCAGGAGGAAAAGAGAAGTCTGCCACCCCCGAGGCTAGGGACGTCCCAGCCTTCCACAGGGGAAATTACCCTTGTCCACGGACTTGTATTCTCTGGGGTGGCTTGTCCCAGAGGGTGACCGCCACCCAGAATGCATCGGTCCCTGTCTCCAGCAAAAGGAGAGAGATTAGCGACCAGAAGAGAACTGGGCCGCTGGGCCCTTTGTCTTCTTCTCAGAGACGGGCTGCAAGAGCTCTGGCCCTTTGTACTCAGCATTTCGCCTCTCCACATTGTCAGGGGGCCTTCCATTCCTCCTCGTGTTCCCTTCTCCCTGCTGCTTAGGAAGTTCACGGGAGCAGGAAGGCGGAAAACTTTCAGTGCCTGCGTGGCCCCAGGGTCCTAAGGAAAGCCTGCTTTGGGCCGCTGTTACTAAGGGCTCTGTCCTGGACATTGAGAGGTACTGTGTTTGATAACCAAGCAGCACTGCGGCTATTCCCTTGGGACACTTAACCAGCTCGGAAATCATCACACCCACCCTGGATCTTAACCTCAACTCTGCCACTTTCTTGCGGTGTGACTGTCAACAAAGTTTCTTAGTCTCTCCAAGCCTCAGCGTCCTCCTGTCTTATCGTTGCTGTCGGTAGGTTCAAATGAGGTCATGGATGTGATGGCTGGTTCACTGTGGGTGCTCCGTAAGTGTGAGTTATCTTCCTTGTCCCTCATCCCTGTTGCCTTTCCCCAGCCTCCAAACGCAGATGTGAGGAAGAGGGCTCTGTCCACCCCAGGGGTCAGTGCACTGATTCCGACACAGCCAGGCACCTGAGTCCTCACTGCTACTTCCAACTCCAGCCATCCATTGCACATCTGGATCCTGGGAGGTGCTCCTCCACACGACAGGGGCTCCCTGTCGACCCCTCTTGGCCACAGTTGCTGTCATTGTTGCCATTTCCTGGCCTGGTTCCCGACCCCTGCCCAGGTCCTTTTGTCTCTCTCACTTAGATGGGTGGATGTAACACCTTCCTGATCCAGTATCATCTGCAAAGTTAATTAATGTGTCATTGGGCTGTTGCCTGCTTCCTGATCCTTATCAGGGATTTAAATAAAACGCAGCAGCCCCAGTTCTTGCCCGTCCATCCCTCTCCCTGAATCTGAGGCTTATTATTAGTCATCAGTCCTTGACCTCAGCTTTCTGGCCAGTTCTGAGCTTCCAGCCTCAGGCCAGGTGGTGCGGCCCCTGCCCAACCCTCGTCTGGGGGCAGCAGAACCATCCAGGGCTTTGATGGAGGTGATGTTCTGGGAGAGAATCATGAATATGAGGGTCCTGACCTCATCCTACCTCCTGGAATGGGTTCCCTTAGATTTGTCGAGTCGTAAGGCTTAAGAGGCCATTTAGCACTTCTTTTCAGGCAAAAGGAAACAGGCCTCCAGAGGTTCTATGACTCGTCCAAGATCACACACCCAGTAAGGGCAGAGCCAGGATTTCAGATCCAGACTGGAGTGTCCCATGGAAATATGCTGATTCCTTTATTTATTCAATAAATATTTGCTGAGGGTCTGCTATGTGCAACATATTCTCCTAGGCACTGAGGACATAACAGTGAACAAAAAAATTCCTCTATTCTCATAACTTCTTTCCAGGGCAGAAACCGATTTAAAAAAACAACAACATATTATGTGAGTCTGTGATCTGTGTTATGGAGAAAATCACAGCAGAGTGAGACTGGGGAGGGCTGGGGGGTGGTTACAATTATGTGTAGGGTGGTCCAGGACAGCCTCACGGGGAAGGGGCCTCTGCGCACAGGAAGCGATGGAGAGGACCATGTGGACATCTGGCCAAGAGCGCTCCTGGCGGAGGGGACAGCGAATGTTGAGGTCCCGGTGATGGTGTTCTTAGACTGTTCAAGGAGTCACATGGAGCCAGAGTGGCTGGAAAGAGCTGAGCTAGGAGGTCAGCCACAGGAAGAGGTCAGAGGCGTGCGGGACCAGACCCTAGAGGGAGCAGACCAGCCCAGAAGTCTGACAGTCCGGAGAGGCCCCCGACCCTCAGGGAGAGCCATGGCCTGGGCCGGGGCTGCCAGGCCATAAGCCAGGTGCCCCCTCCCTCTGCCCGAGCTGCCTCTCCTATGAGCCCTCAAAGCACCACCCCCTGCCTCTGCTTGACTTCCTCATTCGCCTGATGCAGTCTTCTTAACTTCTTTTACGGCCTCTCAGAGGCCCCTGATGGTTCCTAGACTCCAGCTTGGCCAAGGAGAGACAGAACTGCCTCCTTCGAGAACCACAGCCTGAGAACCCTTTCTCTTCCTGTTGACATTTGCCTGGGTGCCAAGTTCCTTAATAAGATGGATGACTCTTCCTGCTGCCCAGCCTCAGAGTGGGAATCTCCCTTGGCCTCATCTCTCAGAAACCACTCCCGCAAAGCCAGCTCCCTCCAGTCTGGGGCTGGGTTGGCCATGTTTCCTGCTACAGCAAGGGGCTGGTGAATGGCCAGGTTCCTCCAACATGGTCATATTCTCACCTCCCCCTGCCAGGCCTGGAACATGCAGGATGGGACATTCCTCAAACCACTTGGTCCATGATACTCCTTGCCACAAGCTTCATTTCCTGGGACAGTTGCAAGTCTTAGTGTTCTAGCATCATTTCTATAGATGTATCTAAGCGGTTTCATTCTGGGGAAGAAAAATTTCTTCCTCCCCGCCCCCCACCTTTTTTAGTCTTCCACTGCATGTCTTTCCAGAAGCCCCACCACATGTCTGCCCTTCCCTGGCAACTTGGCATCCTCCAGAACTGCTTCACATCTCATTTATTCATCCATTGACTTAGCAAAACTATATTACAGCAGTGTCCACCCCTTGGGGGGGTGGGCAGGCAGTACAAAGATGATTGTAAACAGGACACAGCCCCTGCTCCCAAAGATCTTCCATTCTGTCAGGGAGACACATAAACATAATTTCAATACATTGGACCTTGGTGTCATGTGATGGTGGTTCCCAAAAGGAGGGACCTAAATCAGATCTGACGGGAGGCGGGGGAGGCAGAGAGACAGGGGTGAACTTCCCGGAGGATCTCAGATAGTCGTCTCCCAGGTCCCACAGTAATAATGAAGCTACAAACTAACGGACCGCACACTGACAATACACGCCAAGCTCTGTGCTAAGGCCCCCTCGTGAATTGTCCCATCAGACTCCAGTTCTACCCCAGGATGCTCACCTGGTGGCCTGTGGGGCTTCTCACGCATGTGTCCTTGGCCTCAAAGAAAGAGAAAATCTGAGTGGCCCACAGGCCCCGGGAAATAACATAGCAGCTTGGCGTCTCCGGAGACTGCCCAGCTGGCTTGGTGGAGGTTGTCCAACCCAGATGACACTTCCCTGTGTTACATTCTGGTTACTTCTTCATGCTATTGGGACAGACTTTGGCAGGGCTGGGAAAGGGGTTAAGATGGGGGCTCCATCTTCTGACTCCCCATGCTCCTTGCAGAGCACCCCTCCTGACCACTGCACCTGCTCCTCGGCCTAGACCTGAGGTGGTGAGCTGACGGGAAAAGCCCCCCACATCCTCTTCCCTGTGGGCCCTTAGCATTTTGTTTCCACAATTGCAAGCCTGAACAAACCTCAGCCTTTCCCCCCTCTCAGCCCACCCAACTGCTTCTCCTCTGCTGCTGGTTGAAGAGCTCAGACCTCTCAGCCAAAAGACCAAGCCTATAGTTTCAGTCCTAGCATTGCCTTTCTCTCTGTGTTTGACCATGAGTCAGTCTCGTACTGTGGCCAAGCCTCTATTCTCCCATCTGTACAATGGGGTTAATGACCTACTCTGCAAGGCTACTGAAGAGACCCACTGCAAAGTAAAATTATGAAAAAGAGCTGTTCATTCCTGACCTAAAAGCCTAGAGAAGGCTGCTGGGAGATGCTTCTCCTTTCCAGGGGTGAGTTGTCTGGGCAGACATTCCAGGCAGAGCTAGGAGCAGGGTCTGAGCTCTTCTCACTAGGCAAGGTGAAAAGACCACAGAGGGCCCAGATGGCTCAGAGGTGACGAGCCCATGGACAATCCCATATCCACTGCCGGAACCACGCAGCCTAGGTCTGAGAGCACTGAGATCTGCATCCAGTGAGGACATGCTGGCACTTAGCAGCACGGCCCTGGGCTCCCTGCATCAGGGGCTAGGAGACCTGGGTTTTGGTTTTGCCTCTGATATTAGGAAAAAGCTGTTAAGTTGGCAAAGTCACAGTCCCCCTCTGGGTCTTATAGTCCCTGCCAGAAAAATGAGTGGTGCCAGTGGCAGATCCAGACAAAGAGTCCAGGACCATCACTCTGTGTCGGTGAGACCCACCCTTTGACCTCCCAGCTGGGAGGCGGAGCCAGGGCCCAGCAGGGGCAGGATGAGGAGGAGGCCTCTGCTCTGGTCCTCCTGGGCCCAAACTGAAAGATCCTGCTTCCTGCCACTTGGAAGAGCTTGCCTCTCTCCATCCCCACCGGCTCCCTGGGGCCTCTGTTCCCTGACTCCAACTCCTCTGGCCTGAGGCCGTGGGGTGAATGTTCTCTAGCTATGTTTGTCTCTTGGAGTATGTTTTAACCCCTTTTCCTTCCTATTTGCCTTAAAAGTGTGTAGAAACAGACACATAGGTAGGTCTCCTGGTTTGGGGTTCTATTCAACACAGACGCTTTCAGCGGTGGCCTGGGGTGCCCAGAGGGGTCAGCCTCACACCCATGGCCTGGAAGCCCCAAGGGGTGGCTGGCTCCTCGAGGGGAGCACTGCCCCAGCAGGGCCTGGAAGGCTCAGAGGCTCTGCCTTTGGGTCTGTCTCCACCCTGAGACTTCCTCCTCCGTTTTTGGATTTAACCCCAAACCCACCATCGGAGGCTCCTCCTCTCCCTCCAGGGCCTTGTCTCAGGAGAGGCCTCTCAGGAAGTCCTGGAACCTCATTCCTTCTTCCCCATCCCAAGCCCACGTGGGCTCCTCCCCACGCTCCTCCCAGCAGGCTGCCTGGAACCAGAGCCCTTCCCTGCTGGCGCGCCCTCCTCCCTTATCACCAGCATCACCCATTCATTCCAGCCCTCACCCCGCTGGAGCGTCGGCTGGGTTACCCAACCTCACCTGGGTCAAGCCTGTGTCGGATGGCTTGAGTCATTACCTCCATCTCCTCCCAAACCTCCCAGGTCCTGGGCTTGGTCTGGTTGAGCAGGCCGGGGGCCGGGCGGGGGTAGGGGAGCCTTCTTCCCTTCCATGTGCATAGATTCCAAGGCCCGAAGGCCTCCTGGGACCATGATTTTCCTACTCTTCGGACTAACTTTGTCTTCCCTAGAACTATATCTGGGGGCTTCCCTCCTCTGTCCTTGGCACTGTAGACCCCCCCATCACTAACTAGATCACCCAACAGGAGAGATGCTGTCCATCTCCCCCCACCCCTAGTCCCTGCTCTGACTATTCACAGGAACCTGGACCCTACAGCTAAACTCACTGGGTCTCAGCTGACCTATCTGTAAAATGGGGATAATAATACCCCCTCGCCTCAGGCAAGACACTGGGTCAGCTGATTTCCTGACCTTTTCCGGTTCTCTTGGTTCTACTCATCCTCATCCCCTTCTCTTCCTTACTCTTAGAATACCTCCTCTGCACCCATTGGGGATTTTAGTTCACCGAGTCCCTCTTACGCCTGCACCAGCTCCCTTCTTTCCGCGTCCTCCTACTCCCAGGTCCCTGTAGGCTTTCCTGTGAGAGTCTCCAAGTGAGTGCAAGAAATCCCTGAGGCCAGGCCTCCAGACAAACACCCCCCAACCAGGTTCAGGTCACCACTCCCCTCCTCACTCCAACCTCCCCCCCCAACACTCCCCCATGCCCCCGCCCCCCGCCATCATCCAGGGAAACCCAGGGCTAGAGAGCAAAGCCCAGTGTTCCTCTTAGGGTAGAAGTCAGGCTCTGTCCTCCATTCACACAGCCTCCTGGAGCTGGCGAGCCCTCAGCAGTCCCTCCTGCATGCAGCCCAGGTTGCCTGGTGTCTATCTTTGTGTGTACCCTACACACACACACACACTCAGCAGCCCTACTCAGTTCTCCTACAAGCACAGTCTCTCCTGCTTTCCCTCCCCCTCTCCAGTTCTCTCTCTGCAGCATGCTTCGAGAACACACCCTCCCAGCCCACCAATCCTACACACGCCACTGCGCTTTACAAGCATCAGCTCCAGAATTTCCCACTTCTCCACTTGCTCCTCCACCCCCAAAGGGTGGGTCCCTGTCTGCCCACAAGACAAAGAGGCCTTGGCTCCTCCTGCCTTGGTAGGAAGGGTCTTCAAGGCTCCTCCCTAAGCCCCTCACCTCCCTGTCCCAGGGAGGAAAAGCAGCCCAGCGCCCCCCACCCCAGCCCAGGCACCCCTCCCTAACATCTGGTGAGAGGGCAAGAAGAAGCAAGAACTACAGGCTCTTTTCCCGAGACTCTTAGATCTTGTACCAAAATGCAGGGTGTGCTCCTGTTTGCATTTTTTTCTGTTTTCTTTCTGAAAATAACCATGAAACTATCATTTCCTCCCACTGCCTTTTCCCTATCTTATTTGGATTAGCAGAGTTGCTGGGAGAGGTGGTTTGGAGCCACAGACAGCCTCCTTCTCTGGCCTGGGTCCGGAGGACTCCCCAGGTGGCTTTCAAGCAGGTGCTGCCACATGGAAGTTCCCCCACAGGGAAGGGAGAGGGCACAGATGCACGTTTGGTGGGTCCAGGCAACCCCCAGTCAGAGACTTCTGGGAAACCAGATTTCTGCCTTGTCCCCAGGTTGGCAAATACTGGGAGCAACTCTGCCCTGGTTGTCCCTCAGCGTAGCTTCTGGGCGTGGGGGAGGGCCAGGAGCTCGGCCCCTTCCACGGCTGCTGGGAGGGGTTGCTGCAGCAGTTGCGGACTCTCAGAGCGAGGTCGGGGCACGGACACAGAGGAATCTGTTCTTATACCAGAAGGGAAATAGGGTGCATGCGGGGGGTATATTTCACTTTTTCCATTTTGTTTTCATCCAAAACCCCCTCTCAGTCAGCCCATGCTGGTCCACCAGGCTGCAAGCCTCTCGGAGGTCAGATCTGGGGTTAGAGGAGCAGATCAGAGAGGCCCTGGAGGAACCTGCACTCACTCCACCTGAGAGCCTTCAGGGTCCAGCCCATGATCTCCATGACTTGTTTGAGACAGTGGGCTGCCCCCCGGGCCTCGCTGTGAAGGTCCTGGCGCACAGACCCCTAGCCCGGTCTGACCCCTCGGAGGGGTCCAGAGACCAGGCCTGTGGGCAGAGGGCAGAGCAGTTAGCCCGGAGGGCGGGCAGCCGGCTCTTTTGCCCTGACAGCACTGCTGCAAGGCACACATCCCAAAGGCTTGGAAAGGACCCGAAGGAGGCTCCGTGGGGCCCAGGAAGTGGCAGTCCCATGAAAGGTGAAGGATGGCTTGAGGCTGCAGGCAGGCTGAGGCCTGGATGGTGCCCAGACCATGGCCAGGCCCTCGAGGGCAGGGGTGTTGGTAGCCCTCCCTGTCCCTTCTTAGTCTCCCTGCCAAACCCCATGGGTCTTCATGGGGGATTCTTTCTGGATTAGTCCAGAGGTGCCATGAGCCAGGGCTGGAGGGGCAGCTGGTCTGGCCTGAAGGGCACCACTGGCTCCTCCCACACAGCAGTGAGACCCTCTTTACGTGCGCCCGCCAGCTGGGCGCCAGCTTCTCAGCGCCACCCACGGAAGGCTAGAGTAGCGGCACTGGGTGGGCCAGCAGCCGTGGGGACCGCACCCTTTTCTCTGAGGGTCCTCGGCTGCCCAAAAGGCAGACGCCTTGACGCGAACTCCTCTCCTACCTCACGGTTCTTCCAAACACATCCAACCCACCCACCCCCTCACTCTTGCCTCTTCGCCCCCAGCGGACCCTTCTCCTCCCCCACTCCCTGTACCAGGATGAGCTGCTGGGCTATTTGGGGCTCTGGCCGGCCCTGTGGTGTAATCAGTGCCCAGGGATAATTGCCACCTGCCCTGCCGGTGTCTGGGGGCTGTCTCGGCCACAGCAGCGGGGGACGGACGCTGGGCAGCCGGGCCTGGAGGAGGTCAGGCCAGGGCAGTCCTTCCCACTCCCTAGATTTGCTTCTCACCACTCGTGGGACCTGTAAGGATTCCCCAGGAACGCCATGCTTTCTTGGGCGCAGTGCTCACCTGGGACACCCTGTGGCCTTAGCTGAGGGCAGATGGCTATCCCAGCCAGGGGACAAATGTCCTGAGGCTCTCTATCACCCATAATTAGCTCAGAACCTGACCTCCCAGGCAGCCCTCTGATAGCAGCAGGCACCCCTCCTGGCTGTAAGCTGACCTCTGGACCATGCCACAGCTGGGCCACGGGCTTTGTAGCTGGAAGGACTTTAGCCCCACTTTCATCGCAGGCTTTCCTATGGTCAAGGACACCAAGCCTTGCTGTCTTCCTCTGGGAGGCGTCAAGGGTTAATGAGATGCTGTGTGAGAACAAGCAGACTGTAAATGCCAGCTCCCTCTAGCATGTATGCCCCCTTTGGGTACTTTCTTTTCTACTCCAAGGCAGATTAGACAGCCCAGGGTTAAACGCTCGTCGCTTTCACTCGGCCAACTCTATGACCCTGGGCAATTGGTTCAGCCTGTCTATAAAAGTTTCCTCATCTATAAAAGATCATCAGAGGAGCTGCCTCATCAGGTTCCTGTGAAAAATACGTTGTCTAGTACATGTAAAAGGCTGCGCCCAGCGTAAGGCTGCGTGGTAGTGACTCTCACGGGGAACCGCAAAGGGCACAGAAGGGGCGGGGAGCCCCGAGGCCTGCTGGGGGTGTGCAGGAGATCGAGGTCTGAAGAGACACACCAGGACTGACGGGACAAGCCACACAGCCCCCTCAACACCTCCCAGCCTCTCTGGCGGCTCTGGCCCTGGGGAATAAGGGCGACTTCTCCCAGACCCCTCCCTGCAGGAGGGCCCACTGCTGCCTCTCCCCACCCCGTTTGCTCTAAGCTGTTTTCAACCCCATTTGCCACATCAGCTTTTTGAGGTCAGATAACACCAAACACCTGTGGATATTTTATTTTTAAAAGAGACTCGGCAACAGCAAAATCAAGATGAAGTGCTTTGATCTCGGGAGATGTAGAAATAACCTTGCTTCTTCTTCTTGACTATCACAGTCCAAAGGCTATGTGTCCTAATCCTTGGGACTCTTCAGACAGACACCCACCAGTGGCTTCCAGCTGAAGGGCCACTCAGATAAATGTCTCCTTGCCAGGGTGGGGCAACGTTGTGGGTGGGGGGTGGGGGAGTGGAAAGGGCAGGGCCGAAAGAACAAGATTCTCAGGTTGGCCTGTCCCGGAGGCAGCCCAGCGCCATCCCTCCCTGCTTGAGTGTCCCCAGCAAGGCACCAGGCTCCCACCCCCACCACCCTGACCAACAGGCCAGACTGGGTGAGTGCCCTAGCTCTCCTGCCCCAGCACCTTTCACAGCAGGAGCAAAGGAGGCCACTTTGGGAAGGAAGATGGCCCAAAGCATTAGATACCGCCCCCTTGGGGATGGAGAGGAGGAGAAGATGTTGAAGTGCAGGGTGTGGGAAAGTGGGTACCATCCTCACCTGCAGGAACTTCTCAACCCCCCTTCTGAGCCCCGAGGCCCCAGCCCAAGGCAGCAGTTCTAAGTCACAAACCACTCACCCACCCCCATTCCACCCCCCACCGCAGCCCGGGTACCAGACCCACATCACAGTCATCATGGCCTCCATGTGCTCCCCCTCATCCTTTTCAGCTACCAATGCCCCACCTCAGGAGCCATGGCTCCAGTGACTGCCTCTGACTCCCCCTTCCCAGGTGTACCCTGGACCCACCTGGAGAAGCAGGCTACCTAGAGCCAACTGAGAGCCCAGGGACACTGGGCTCAGTGCCCCTCCTGCCAGTTCTCTTTCCAGTGGGGGCCAAACTGCCAGGGGGCTGCCCGGCCTTGACCAAGCAGCGCTGGATGGGTGCCGGGGACACATGTCGTCCAGGGGGATTGTTTTCCCTCCTGGGTGCGCTCTCTCTCACACACGTCTCCTCCCTGGCTTCTGTGAGCTAATCAGGGAGAAGGAGGGGGAGGAGGGGGATGCTGCTTGCCTTCCCCGTTATCTGCAGCAATCCACGGTGACTAATGCTCCCAGTTGGTAAAAAGGCAGTGTAATCAAAACACTTTTTTTTTAGTCCTTTAAGTTAGTCATTCTCCCAGAGTGGAGGAAAAAAAAGCCCACAGCAGGCACCATGAAATGCAAGCTGAGAGGCTCAGGCTGACGGGGGAACTAAAGCATTGGCCATGGCAGCTCCCTGTGGGTCTGAGGCCCAGGCCCTCCTCCTTGGACCCTTGGCTGGCTTTCTCCCACACCCTCATTTGTTCTTGCTTTCCTCCACACCTGGGCTGTCTGACCCCTGAAGGACTTCATGCCAAGTGGGGGCCTGCCCTGTTCTCTCACCCTGCCAGGTGCTGCCACCTGCTGGTCCTGAGATCCCCAAACTGGAGGAAGCATATAAAAGTTCCCGGGATGAGGCCAAGCTTCGGATTCCTTGTTAGGTGGCTCAACGGGTGCTGGCCTTCCCCCTGTGCCCAAGCCAGCCACTCAGCTCAGCTCCCCCAGCTGCATCTCTCTGCTGGATTCTGACCCCGCTGGGCCCTGACAGAGCCACAGATTGTCAGGAGCCTCAGGAATCATCTACGAGAGGTGGTATGCCATCGTGGCAAAAAGCATGAGGGGGGAACCAGGTTTGCCCAGATTGGAGTCTCCATACCGCCACTTACTGGCTGTGCTTCAGTTCCTCCACACTGATAAGGCTAATGGTACCTACCTCATGGGGTTGTTGCAAATATGAAATGTGAACTGCTTAGAATAGTGCCCGGCACAGCCCAAGTGCTCCGTCAGTAACAACAAAACACTGAAGTGGAATGCATGCCATAACAGCCCCTTTACTCATCCAAGGCAGACATTGGTAATCAATCACAGAACTTCCCCACCAACGGCAGATTCCTCAGGTCCTCAACGTGGCACATGAAAAGTGATCTGAGCCTGTGAAAAGTGATCTGAGTTGGCACATGGGATCTAATCCAGACTCTACATTACAGCTAAGGAAGATGAGACCCCAAGGAGGGAAGAGACTCCCTCAAGCTACATGGAGGCAGAGCCAGAGTCCAGATAGTATTTCTGGCCCTCTCTGCTGCTTATCGATCCAGCTTCTGATTTTCCACTTTACCATGGCCTTTGAGCCATCAAAGTGGGCTTCCCACCACTGGAAAGTCTAACTCTGATACCTTCCATCTTCTCCCACCCTTGCTCCTCTCCCATGTCCTTGGCCTGGGCTGCCCAGGAAACTGTTGTTCTGAGACATCCTGCTGAGCAGGCACAGAGCAGAGAGAAGTGAGGAGTGAAACCACAGAGAAACCTGAGGGTCCAGGTCCTCATTTATGCCGCAGGGGTCCCCTGGAGGCAGAGGCATTTCTGCTGCAAGAGAGCTCAGCCCATTGATTCGGCATATCACATTCAGCCCCTCCACTCTCAGCCCTCAGCCCTCAGGCTCTAAAGAAGTCCCTAATGGCTCAGGCCTGCTCCTAGAACCCTTGCACTCAGCTGATTAGAGGTGGGCGTGGTTTAAGAACCAGGGGGTCAACCTCTGTGTGGGGAAGGCTGCAGGAGGGCACTTCTGACAAGCCCAAGATGAGGACCGTTGGGCACACCCACTTAGAAATCTCTGAGTGAAAAGCTCCAAGCAGAGGTCAGGTCTGGTGACAGAGCTGGTCCTGCAGCTGCTTTCCCTCTGGTCAGCAGCTCCACCCCCTGAAGTAGATCTCTGCCACCCGCACACCTTTGCACTGCAGGCTCAGACTCCTGGGGAGAAAGCAGTACACACCAGGCCTGAAAACACGAGTGTCCACCTCTGCCCAAAGCTCCTCCACTCTCAGCTTCCACTTAGAAACCACATTTATTCCCTTCCCATCCCTCCCCTGCAGGGTTAGGATCAACCTGTAGGGTGCTGCCCTCTGGTTCCAAAAAAAGAAAGACATTCTCCTGCACCCAGGTCTGGAGATGCTGAAGCTGAGTTTTTCATGACAGTGAAAGGGGTTTGTGTGTCCTTGTGCTCATCTCCCCAGCATCAATGCTACATGTCAGGTCATGCTCACAGATGGAAACCCAGTCCCCAGGACAGCAGGATGCATGACCATCCATCCTCAGGCCAACACACCTCAAGCTGAGTAAATGAGCCTCAGATAAGGAGACAGAACTTGGCTCATAGCCGGCACTTTCCAGACAGACTCCTGGGTTGTCAGCATTCTTCTCCAGTACCTCAAAAGTTCTGCTGGCTACATGAAAGATTCAGGCTTAGAGATGAGAAGCATAGCCCCAGTTGGCCTCAGGCTGAACCCTTCCCTCCCAGAAGGTTTATGTTTGGCTTCAGTGATGTCTGTAGACAAGACCTGCTCTGTTGGCTTACCTCTCTGTTCAGGCCCCACCTCACATGCTCCCCTCATTCTTCTATTTCTTGAGGGCCTTTGAAGTCAACAAGACCATTGACTTGAAACATCACAATGTTCACACTTCGGTGGTATTGTCCATCCATTCATCTTCTAGGTAAGAGGACCAAGGCCCAGAGAGGGATATGACTTGTCATAGTACCAACGATGGAACTAGAGCCCAGGATCCCTCTAGACTCGGTCTAGAGCTCATCATTTTTGCCCTGTGGGATGTGTCTGCCACCCCCTGGCCCTGGAACAGACTTCCCCTGGGACATGGCGGCTGCCTGGGCTGATGCTTTTGGAAATGCTTTAGCACTACACAGCAATAACTCAGGGATACATAGTATGGAGAAAGGAAGAAGCAGTGGGAGAGCTCTCCACAGGTGCTAAAGCGCCAGGAGGCTCATAAAAACACAGCCCAAGTGCACCCTAAAGTGACTGCAGGCTGCCTGTGCCCTGGCCATTGACAGCACAGGGAGAGGGATGCTGAGAGCATTTCCCCACGTTTACAGGGTCCACCCTGTCCCTGCCAAACCCTAGTGCTCTCATGTATATCTTTAAAAAAAACCTCAACGCAGCACCCTCGCCCTCCATCCATCACATCACGAGCAAGGCAGCAAGGACTGTCCCTCCCTTTGCCTACATGCTCTGCCCTGGCTGCCCTTTGGAGACTTGTCTCTGTCCTCTTTACTCTTCAAGGCTGCTCTAGTGCTCATTTTGGCCCGTTCCTTGAGCAGTAACATGAAGCTGATCTGTGTGATATGCTTGGAGGCCCACCTCCTAATGGAAAACCTTGCAAGGATGTCCAACCCCCGGCCTGAGGGCTGCATGTGGCCCAGAATGGTTATGAATGTGGCCCAACACAAAATCATGAATTTACTTAAAACCTTTTTATTTGCTCATCAGTTTTCGTTAGTGTTTGTATATTTAATGTGTGGCCCAAGACAACTCTTCTTTTTCCAGTGTGGCCCAGAGACGCCAAAACATCGGACACCCCTGCTCTACTGAGTCAAATTCTGGACCCTCAAGAATGGACGCAAAAAGCACAAATGAGAGACCGCCTCCTGTGGGCAGTCCTCTGAGCTCCCCTACTCCCCCTGGCAGAGCCCTCTACCCGGCCCTGAACAAATTATATGTGTCTTTTGCTCTAGTTCATTGATTTAGCTACTCTCCAAGCAGCCCCTATAATATTTAGACTCCATTTGAAGAATTCCCAGAGGGAAGGCCCCTGGAGGCCCAGCAGTTACCCGCACAGGCCTCACTGCCTACCCCTCTCACTTCTAAGGCAAAAATATTCTTGGAGGTGAGGTCAATGTGCCGCAGAACCCCAGACAGCTCATGAGCCGGACAAACGCCCTGAGTTCTGAGTTTGGGAGACCCAAGGCAAGTGAACTGCTTACCTGGAACTCAGCCCTCTTCATAGCGAAGGTAAGTTCCTTCTGCCTCCACCTTCCCAAGACCTCATCTGATTCACCTGGCTAGCAGGATTCCATTTCAGGACTTGGCCTATACATTGGCTCCTCCTGCCTGAAACCTTTACTAAAACCCCTTGGGCAGCTTGGGGGGCTGGGGGTGGTGCTTACAGGCTGCCAGAGCCCCTGTTCTTTGCCACCATCTGTTTCTTTTTCATGGCTATATCCTTGAAGTCACTACAGTGTCTGCCACATTGCAGGAGCTCAATAAATATCTGAATGTGGAGAAAGAATGGGACCAGTCACATCATTTGGGTTCTGTAGAGGTTGCAGGGTTGCACAGAGGGAGGGCTGGGAGACAGGGAGCAGCGTTACTCTTTGTCCTCTTGTATTGAGTAAATCCACAGAACATTCCAACCTGAAAAGCACCTATTTATATTCAGAGCCAGCCATGTGACATCTTGGAGGAAAAAGATCCATTTATTTGTTTGTAATAGGTACCAGCACACACGAAATTTAAAAGACAAAAGACCATACAGTGAATATGTCTCCCTCGGGCTCCCACCCTCCACCCATTGGCTCCTAGGCCCTAAACAATGACTGTTACTGTCTCTGGATTAGAAACCTCTTTACAGACAGAAAAACTAGGCAATAACCAGGTTAAGCAACACGTGTAGTCAGCAGAAGAGTTTACGAGTCAGTGTTGAAGGCAGAAAACGCGCCCAGGGAGCCTTCTGTCCCCGTCCCAGGTTGAGGTCGGAGCCTCCAAACAAGCACGTGAGGGTCGCGAGCCAGAGTATTTCCCGCAGACGTCCGCGGCAGCGGAAGGGTTAACGCGCCGGGCCCCGCCCTCTCAGCCGCCTCTTCCGGGCAGAGGGGGCGGGGTTACGTCACTTCCTGGAGACCGGCTGAATCCGGAAGTGATCCCCGAGGACCGAGTTGCGGTGGAGAGCCCCGGCGGCAGGGCCAGGTTTGGAACCATGAGCTGGTGAGTGTGGCCCCGCGTCAGGGACGCTGGAGCCCCAGGCCTGCGACGCGCTTAGCCCTGCGTCCCTCTAAGTCCCCTCGCCCGCGCCGCCCGTACGGACCCTCCGCCCAGAGCAGGGCCCTACTGGCCGCAGTTCGAGGGTCGTTCGAGTGTCGTTCCAGTGCCCTCCCCTCATGCTCTGCCGGCATCTCCAGCTCTCGGCCGGGAAGTGCGGCCGGGGGTCCCGCGTGTGACTTGTTTGCTGACTCTTAAAGTTGCGTGGCGCCGGTCCTGTTCTCTGTCAGCTGCTCGAAGTAAGGGACTTCCCTGTTCCCTTCTCTTTTACGTACCATTGAGGTGGAGTGCCTTCCCTATGGGCACGTCTCCACTGCTCCCACCCACCAGAGCTCTGGCCCTCAACTCTGGTAGTCAGCACTCCTTCCGTGATCAAAAACCACTTGCTTTCAGATGACTAGTCTTTTCACCATTTAAGTCTTTAAAAGACAAAACTTGCTTCTCTTCTAAAAGGGTCCAGAATTAAACACCCACACCCACACTCCCACAGTAGGATTGGACTAATTTTAATCATTTCCAGGGCCATTACCCAGCCCCTGCTGTTGGTCTAAAATAGACGTAGGTAAGCTTAAACATCCTGGAAACTGTCATCCGGTGAGAGAAGAAGCTAGGGAGGCTTAGAGCAGTAGTCACAACTCCAGAGCTGGAAGTACGTCACTACAGGACTATGCAGTATTGGCTGTAGTAGACACTTCATCATGTGTAATGGTTGACTTACTTTGTAAGACTTAATTTGCCCAAAGGACTTGACTTCCTTTCAGGCCAAAGCCCTGTATATCCACAAACCCAAACCTCGGGGGATCCTGAGTGTGCTGAATACATGGACCCCAGAGGATGTACAAGATGAAGCAACCCTTTTGGACTCCAGGTTTCATTAGCGTAGGGAACATGTGGCCTATTTCTTTGTGCCAAGTATGTGCACAATGTCCAGTTATGGTGGAGGAGGGTGGTAGAATATCCTTCGGGAATGCTCTTGCAGACTCACGTTTGGCCATCAGTGGAGACTATAAGCTCTGGCCACAAGCAGCTGATGTCCGTCAGTGTCGAGGACAGCTCTGTAATGTAAAATTTAAGCAATGTCCGTACCTTCTTCCCCCCTGCTTCTTAGAGGAAGATTGATGGACAAATGCCAGGCAGTATTCGCCAGCACATGGAGGGAAGCCCCAAGCAATGCCCTAATAGGCCCCAGCAGGAGCTGCTCCTTTCCCTCCACCTTTGCTCCAGGAGGCCCATAGGGGTCTGGGGCCCTAAAAAGCCAACTTCCCCATCTTGTTACAGCCTAGTTAGTGATGGGCAAAGTGGCAGTCCTTCGATTCCCTCTCCTAGAGGAATTGCTTCCTTAAAGTGTCAGCCTGGGTCCCCTGACCTTGTGATGTAAATGTCCCCTTACCAGCTACGTCTTGAAACTTTGGTTCTCTCACCTAATTTTTCAAGCTAAAAAGCAGAAAGTGCAGATACTTCATATTGCTCAGATTGGAGTTTACAAGTTAAAAAAAAAAACCAAGTCAATCTTTCCTTTACAAATCAGAAGAGCAGAACAGAGCCCACTAAAGGAAAGGAATTCTCTGGGTGATCTGAGGCACACTCTTTCTACCCATCTTGCAGAAAGTTATTTTCTGAAAAGCTAGCAGCCTATTTCCTAAAGCCTGTCAAGTTGAAAATTGAAACTGACAACTAGCTGTCCAGCAAAAGCTGCGATTTTTATCCAGTAGAATTAATTTAGCCATACATGCACATCTTGGCACCTCCTTGGGATGAGGGTCACAACCAAAAGGGCAGCTTTGTCCCTCAAAGCTGAGATTCCTTTCTCTTCCTCCTGAGAGGGCTTCTACGTCATCTCTTGCGTGGACCCTGACCCCCTCTCCCTGAGAGGGGACCAGCACCGGCGCCTGGGCACACAATTGCACTCAGTTCCTGGCTCAATGGCTGGCAAGGGAACCGGGGCTGGATCCTTCTGATTCACTCCTGGAGTGGTTTTTCTGCTCCCAGAATGAATCCACCCATTCATCCAAGACTGGAATTCTCAGTGGGGGAAGAGACCAGAGTGACGTAGAACCATCATGGGAGTTTGATGCCCAAGGTCAAGTTCACCAAGCACATGGGGTATGCCAGCTATCATTGAATAAGTGCTAGGGACATGCAGCCCATGGTCCCCAGAGGGTAACCATTGTTCTGGCCTTTCAAAATGTCACAGTGAGAAATGTCCAATATTGATGCCCTTTGCACACTGTGGACTTTGCATGAAGAGCAAGCAGCCTTTGTTCTTTGCTTCCTCTGTGCATGCAGCCCGCCCACCCCCTGTTTGTTTAGTGGTTACCTGCCCCCATCCTGTCCCATCTCTCCATCCATTCATCCACCCAGGCACCCATCGCCTTTCAGCAAGGTGGCCCAGTGATGTGCCCTGCTAGGAAGAAGGCATTTGGTATTCACATCCCAGATTACTGATCCAAGCCAGTGCTTCTCTCCTTCCCCTCATTTCTGTGTCTCCCTCTATCTCTCTGTGTGTGTGTGTGTGTGTGTGTGTGTGTGTGTGTGTGTGTGTGTGTGTTTATATGGGTATGGAAGGAGAAGTATGTAGAATTAAGAACAGTGACCCTAATCTGGCTGAGCTCTCTCCAGGGAGTGTAGCCTTCCCTGCAACTACATACCTTGATGATTTTAGGCTTCAATGACAAGGAAAAGGAGTACTAGAGGAAATCGTCCTGTACCTTATGTCCAGGAGTTTGACTCAGATGAGGGAAGCGAGAGTCAGAGCAGCGAAGTTTGGCTGGAGTTAGAGTGCCGAGTTCGGGTTCTGGTTCCCTCATTCACAGTGTAGCCCGACAGGCATTTAACCTTCCTCTGTCTTGTTTTCTCCAGCTGTAACGTGGAGTGGGTAATCCCAGCTGACACTTTGTCACCCAAGTCCATTGTCAAACAGATGTAGACTATGCAGGCATGGTTTTTTTCCAGCTCTTCTGGGCCCCTCCACCTCTGTCTGCCAAATATTGGTATTTCTTGGGGTCCATTCTCTCTCTCTTTCTGTTCTCACCCCGCATACCCATATACCCTCCCCATCACCTTCAGGCTAAAGGCCTAACTTCAGACCATGGCTTAGGAGGCCCTTCTGGGTGGGGCTGTCTCTCTGTAGCCCTGTGTCCAAGCTCTCCCTGGTCTCTCTTGCCCTCTGTCTGAAATGCCTTTACTCCCCACCTCCACTGTCTGCCATCCCCTGGCCAACTTCTACTCATCCTTTAAGAGTCAGGGTAGGCTTCTCCTCTGCAGAGGGTCTTCCCTGAATGGCCTCCCACACCCTGCCAAGCTGGGTTGAGTGTCCCTCCTCTGACCCCCATTAACATCTGTACTGAATTATTGGTTTACTTGTCAGGAAATCCACTAGTCTATGAGCTGCTGAAAACAGGGACTATCTCCTGGTCTCCACCGTCTCCCTAGTACTGTTCCCAACAGTCAGTAAATGTGTATTGAATGTATGAATGAGGACTTTTCTCCCATTTACTGACTTGCCTTAGTTCAGGAAAAATTGTAAGAAAAAAATGTGGAAAACCTACAAGCCACTTCCTGAAATGAAGAGCCCCTAAGAATGCCACTGTTAAATTGACTGGTGGGAGAAGCGGCTTCCGAGACTGTGTGAGGCTGTCTCTGATTGTTCTCTCCCCCTGTCTACCCGCCCCCGCCAAGTGCACTTCTCCTGTAGGACTTCCCATTCTTCCAGCTGTCACAGGTGTGCACCTCTCTCCCCGAACACTTCGGGAGAGCAGGATCTCCAGCTTCATCTTTGCAGTCACGTAGTGTCGTGTGGTGGTAGGTACCTAATAGGTAACTGTAAGATGAACTGAATGGAGTAAAGAAAGGACAGCAGACTGCTGGATGAAACAGAACACCCGTTCAGTTTCAAACATTATCTCAGTGTGGCTGTTTTCCCTCTAGCATCACCATTGCTACACGTTTGGTGTAGTGAGTGCTTTTAACTTTTCAAATTGCTTTCCCTTCCATTATCTGATTTCATCCTCACATTTACTCTTTGAAGTATGCATTCAGGTCTTATTATCTTCCTTTGACAACTTATTAGAATTCAGTTAGACAATACCTGGCAGAACTGGAACTAAAGCCTGCATCTCCTGAGTATTTTCTCTGCTTGAACAGGAACATTAGCAAAGTGGAAGACCATTCTCAAGCTGATTGGGTCTCAAAGGAAGTACCTTGTCTTGGCTAGTATGTAGCGACACGACGGGGAATGAATTATAGGAAGTTGCCAGTTTTCACACATCAGGCAATAGATAAAGTCCCGTTTACTGCTGACCGCCAGGCCTTCTGGACCGTCGCAGCTGCTTCCTACCCTGGGGCCGCCCCACCTGGGGCAGCCGTGCCACTCACGCCTTCTGTGACTTTGGACAGACCAGGCTATGCTCTAGAGAGTGTGGCAGTGCCCAGAAGATGGGGACCCTGTGAGGAGGCTCTGAGGGTCTGTATTCAAGACACTGCTTTGGGCACAAATGCAAAACACCTCACTCTTACTTTAGCTGTTTGAAGGGAATTTTTGCAGATTTTGGAGTAGTTTGAAAGTCAAGTATCTAGAGTCCCACAGCTTCTGAGTTAAAGGTGTTTTCTTTTGTGTTCTACTCTGTAAGTAAGTCTGTTGAGATGGCTTTAGAGTTGGCAGTGAAGCTGTTAGAATTGTCTTCCCAAAACCCATTTTTGGGGGCTAATCCATGAAATAGAGCCCAGTGTAGTGAGTGTATTGCACATAGATCATGTTCAATAACTATTTGTTAGTTTAATGAATACGGAACATTTGTAATGTACAAGGGCCTGTGCCTAATGTCAGGGGACCTTCAAAGGCTGTAAAAATCAATGCCTGTCTTCGGCCAGCATGTGGGCGTGCCAGGGACTCACAGAAATAACAGTGGGTCTCTGGACGTCCGTGCGGCGTCGTCGAGAAAGGCTTCAAGTGGAGGATGGGATTGTGCCTGCACCTGGCCTCCCTGGCAGGCACCGTTTCCGTGGGAAACGAGAAGAACGGTGGGGGGAGGTATGTGGAGACAGAGTGCGTCACAGGGGTTTGGGGCGGATGGACCATCAGGAGGCCAGTCTGGGTTTGGTAAATAGTGACTTGGGTAAGAGGCTTTGTTGCTGAGAGGTGGCACCCTGACTGGGGCCGCCCTGCAGTCCCATCTGAGGGACTGAATTTTAGTGCAGGCTTTTGAAAATGAAAGTGGAATGGCAAAAGCAATGCTTTCGTGAAATTAATTGGGCAGTGGGCCACGGCATACCTCAGAGAAGAGAGAGATTGGAGCCGGGGAGGCCCACCTGGACAGCGGCGTCCAGGGTATTCTGACTCCAGTTTGCACTCCGATGTACCTTTGCCATCACAACACACACATGCACACACACACACATTTACACTTGAAGGAAGTGTTACACAGTGTACGCAGTCCGGTATTTGTTACTGTTCTATTTCATTTTGACCCCCTTCCGTTGATTCCATAGCTAATTTTAACACATGTTTACAATGGACTAATGGAGTTTATAGTGGGGTAGCTACTTTACGTAGACCTAGTTTGGAAAACTCTTAGCTAGGAGTGTATTACAAATGCTCAGACTGTCAGCGAACACCTGTGACTACAGCCAGGCTGGAGCCAGTGTTGTTCCTTCGGTGGTTTTTTGTGTGTTATGATAAGACATACAGAAGGGGCAACCGTAGCAAACACTGCCCGCGTTCTTCATGAGAACTGATTCCACAGAGTTGCCAGCTGTCGATCACTTTGAAAACCCTGGTAGACAGAAGCCTCTACTGAGATGTTTGGTTTCTTAGTAATCAGGGAAAAGCAGATTAAACCAACAATGAGATGCCCTTTCACGGCCATCAGACTGGCAAAAATTTTAAGGACCGGCAGTGCCCAAGTGTCTGAGGTTGAGGGGCAGTGGGAGCCAGCATCCACTTCTGGAGCTCTGAGGGGGTCAGTGTGCCTGCCGTTTTGGAGATCCATGCAGTGCCTCCCTCGGCTGGAGCCGGACCCGCCCCCCACGCAGAGAACGTCCTGCCCGGGCGTGACAGGAGACTTGCACAAGGCCACAAGGGTGTGAGCTGCTTCTTTGTTTGTTGTTTTTGGTTTTGGTTTTGGGTTTTTTTGCTTTGTTGTTTATAGATGCCCAGACTATAAGGAATGGGTTTTAAAAATGTGATTTTTTTTAACATAATGAAATATGTAGTATGTAGGTAAAAGGGATGAAGTAGAGCTATGTGTATCAACGTGGACAGATCTCAAAACCTAACGCTAAACATGAAAAGCTAGTTTTATTTTTTCTTTTTTTTATAATTTTTTTATTTTTTTGTTTAATTAGTTATTTGCATCCTCTCCCCTCCCCACTCCCTTCCCTTCCAGCCCCACCTCTCCCCCAGCCTCCCTCCTCCCCCTTAGTTCTGTCCATGTGTCCTCATAAAAAGCTAGTTTTAAAGTGATACATTCAGTATTGTACTATTTATATAAAGTCCAGACCTTAAAACAATACTATATTGTGCTTATAGATATAAACTTACATAGTGAAAGTATGGAATAATAAACACTACCTTCAGGGCAGTGGCTGTATTGAGGGTAACAAGGAGGGAGAGGAGAGAGTAGAACCGGCTGGAGCCCTGTGGGAGCTGCCCCGAGATCTGGGCTGCTCTCCTTACAGAGCAAGAACGGCTGCCTGTGAGAGAGTGACAGCGCCAGGTGGTGGGCACGTCAGTGTTATCATACATACGCTGCAGTTTCTCTAAGTGTTCACAGTGCTTTACAACACTCACCATGCCTGGTCTGCCCAAGGCAGACCTCGCTCTTCCCAGCAGGAGCATTAGTGTGTCCCGTGGCCAGTAGCTGGGGTGGCCTGGGGAGGTGGCTTGGCCGTGAGTTTCTGTCTCAGCCCTCCTCCTTCAACCTCCTGCTTTCTAGCGGCCCAGGCTTCAGCAGAGAGGAGAAGGAAGAGTGAAAGTTCTTCTTAAGGTTTCTGGTGAGTGAGAGACGGAAGTGAAAATGAGATTAGAGATGGTGCCTCAGAAGCTAAACAGCTGGGCTGCTGCTTTTCAGGGTCTGTCCGTTCCTAAACCACTGAGAGCCCCTCGTGGTGGAGGGCGGGCCGCCAGAGGCTTCGCTCCGGCTTGCTGAGGAAGCAGGACACATCTTTCACCTCAGTACGCCTTGCGTTTCCCCTTTATAAACTGTGGAAACCCACTTTCTACTTCCTCCCGTCGTAACAGGTTAGAATGAAAAGAGGTGATAAGCTGTCTGTCAGGCGTTAGGAGTTTCTTAAAGAGCAGCATGGGGCGGGGGTTGGGGGGAACTAAACAAGAACTTCCGACTGCCTCTCGGAACTGCCGGCCTTCTTCTCTTTTCTTGACCTTTAGGTGCTCCATCAGCCTCCAAATTTCTTTCACAAATCCCTTTGCTATTCAGTAGGAAGTCACCACTCAGTTTTAGGCAGATGTATGAACTCGGGCCTGGCAGTGGTGCATTCTGGTGTTGGGACTGCTGCTTGCCCCAGAAACAAAAAATCAGTTCACGCCTTCCAGCTGTGCTTACCACTGTGTGGCTGTGTGCATGTCGCCTCTGTGGGCCTCAGGTTGATCATCGTCATCAACATACCACCACCACCATCTGTGCAACAGATATTTGCAGGCTGCTTACTGTATGTCGGAAACAGTTTTTGTTGTTGTTGTCTGTTTTACTATATTGATTTGGGAGGGGGAGAGATAGCAATAGGAGAGAGAAGCATCAATGGGTTGCCTCCCATACACACCCAACCAGGGACCGAGCCCACATCCTAGGTGCGGGCCCTGACCTGGAATCAAGCCCACAGCCTTTCAGTGTACGGAATGATGCTCCAACAAACTGAGCCACACCGACCAGGGCTGCGGGGAACAGTTTTGTAAAACATGAAACTCATTTTGCTTCACAGTGACAGTGATAAACAAGAAAACTGAGACACAAGAAGGTTGGATGACTTGTTCAAGGTCTCAGCTGGCAGTTGCCAGAGCCAGGACTCGAACCCAGGCAGTCTGGCTCAAGAGTCCATCCCCTTATCCAGTGGGCTGTCTCTTGTGTGAAATACAGAAATGTACCAGTGTAAATGGACTGATGAATCACAAGCACTGAGCACAGAAACCTACAATAGCAGATAGTCAATACGGTCACTTTGATTACATGATCTCACTGAACATTCTGTGGTTCATTCTTTCTTCACTTTCAGAGGTCAGGCTGGGGCGCAGTGGGGAAGGAGGGATCATAGCTGAGCTGGGGTGGTTGTTCTGGTCCAAGTCACAGGTCATGCCTTTTATTTTTAAACACACAAACCTCCTCAGCCTGGTGGCAAGTCAGGGTAGTGTTCTGTGTGCTCTGATTTTGGATCCGGCTAGTTTAGGGAAAGGACTGAGGTGGGGCTGGCAGGCTGTGGACATAGGCGCTGGAAACAGATCATTCACAGCTCAGTTCATTTCCTGTTCTGATGGGGTCTCTCACAGCCTTTCCCGGGGTGAACTTTCGTTGGCCCGTTGGCATTGTGGCCAGCTGGCCCTTCAGGGAGGATGGCATCCAACAGCAGCTGTTCCTCCGGAGCCAGCTGACTCTCCATAAGCCCTGCCTGGCCCTGGCCCTCGGTTTTCTCTCTCTGATCGTCAAGGTGCCAGTAGCCTTGGTAGGGCCTCAGACCAGACAAGGCAGTGACCCAGGATCGAGTAACAGGAGGCTGGGGGGAGGAGGGCTTGTCCTTCCAGCCTGCAGAAGCTGCTGCCTCTCGCCCACCTTCCTGCTCTTGCCCAGACGGTGACTCAGGCCCAGGCCACTCCCCCGGGAGCCAGGATTTCAGCCACTATCAACTGCCGCCTACTCTTTGCACTGCCCGCCCTTCATTCTCACCTCCCTCCCTCCACCTCCCTCCCTTCACCTCCCCCCTTGTCCCCCCAGAAGTGTGGTCTTTACCCAGCTAAAGACCTCAGGAAGATAGAGGTGGGGCGGACTGAATCATTTCTGGGCTTTTCAACTCTCAAGCCAAGTTTAGGCCCATTCACATTCAATAGAAACAAATTTTGGAAGCCAAGTAAGGACTAGGGAGGAATATATAGGTCTTAGCTCCTTTACACTCTTCTTTGTAATGGGAGTGCAGGTCTCTCCAAAGAGGGCAGGGCTTGAAGGATCTGCTGGGGTGACCAGGGGATCCCCACCCATCTGCCATCTGGGCCTGCCTCTTGTCTTTCTGCCTCTGCAGTCGAGGGGTGGGGAAACAATAGATTGAAAGGCCTAGCAAACTGAAAATCCAAAAGAGCTGTTTTTGTAAATAGAAATTACACAAGAGCAGGAATTTTTTTGGAAAGGTTTTACCGAGACAGAATTAGCCAACTGGCATCATGCTGCTAATAGAGATATTTACTGTTTGAAAAGTATATTTGTAGCTTTGGAGAACATCCTGTTGACTTTTCTTTATTGTGAAGGAAAATAGCTTTTTCCCCCCTTTCCCTCTGTACACATAGAACTTTTTTCTTCTCTGAGGTGGGGCATGTTGGGGGTTGGAGAAGGGTAGGGTTGAGAGAAATGTTTTCTTCTTTTTGCTGCCGAGACCAAAATATCCCTTCCCCTGCCCTCTGGTGCTCATATTTGTGGGATGGGAGGCAGAACCATGGGAGGAATCCTGCTCCAGGGGCTGGGAGCTCGGAGCCCTCTTGATTTCTTCCGGAACACAGAGATTCTCTGGGGAACAAGCCCTGTCTTCTCTCTGGACCTCTGCTGACCCACCCGATTCCAAGGGGAGAACCCCAAGGAAAGCTGGGAGGAGGGGAAGCCAAAGTCCCGAAGCCTGGAGGACCGCCGGCCTCAGCCCCATAGCCCCAGCTGTGCCAGGGCCACGCTGCCCTGGGCAGTGTGCGATGCTGTCTCTCTAGCCACACGCTTTCCAAAGCAGCTGTTTCCCCTGCAGAAGTCCCTGCATTCCAGCAGGCAACTAGAACCCGAGGCTTGGCATCAGGAAATCAATGAGGAGAGGCCAAGGCGCTGGTGGAGGTGTCCTTGTTGCTGTTCCCCATCACTTGCCCCTCACCACCTTTCACCACTTCAGAGGCACAGAATCTGATCTGTCACCCATCAGCGTGCCTGCTGCAGCTTTCTGGCTATTTCTCTGGCAGAGTGGAGCATATCTGCCATTTGTCAGCCTCAGAATAAACCCAGGAGACTCTTCTCCCGTCATATTTCCTCTTAGGGTCTTTAAAATGTTTTCCCTTGACCCATGCTCTGATAACTTGACTAGGCTTTGCTGCCAGTGCCAAAGACCACCTCTGTGTTCCTGGTCTCCACTGAATGTGCTTCCCCTTGACCCTAGCTGGTACCTGAGGTGTCTGGTGATACCCTTTTTAGCTTTTATTTTAGTAAGATAAAGATTGGGAGACCAAAAACAATATCTTTCTTTGTTCTTTATGTAGCCTTGTGTAAGAGTAGCTTTTTACAGGACCTTAGCGTATTGTATTTTATGGGGCTCCTGGGCAGTGTTCCCATTTTACGCATTCATTCAGGGTTTACTATGTGCATAAAACTAGGCTATAAGCTCCATGAGACCATAGAATGAGAGACTGTCTTCTTCATCCTGATACCCCGCGAACCTAGCCTAGTGGGAGGCATAAAGGAGGTTGGAAACAGCACTGTGCATAGAGTGGTGCTGACAGCAGTTAGAAAGAAGCACAACGTTCAGTCCTTGCCTTTGAGGTGCTTGTGCATCATCATCGGAAGCAAGATGTGTACACGTCCAAGGTAACCTGCGCCCAAGTAGAGTTTACTTCGTAACGAACGGATGGCTCGGTCTTAGGAAGGATATTTGATAGTTTGGGATGATGCTGGGCCATAGGCAGACAAACTGATCACCTAAATGCATGCTGAAAAGGCACTGATATAATTCAAAAATTCGATCTTTGTATCTGTTAGTAAACTAGGAACAGAAAGACATTTTCTTACTTTCAGGAGACTTTCTGGCTGAAACCATCACCCTCTTTCACATTTAACAGTGAAAGATGATCAGACTTGAAATGTTTTCACTAGTCAGAAACATTTTTTCTATAATTTCTAGCCAATACTGTAACACAAGACAAGAAATAAGTATGAAATATTAGGAAAGAAGAGGAAAATTTTGTCATTTTCAAATGCTATGACTATCTACTTGGAAAACTCAATTAGTTTTTGTTTGTTTTTGTCTAGGTGAATTTCTTGGGCTGTGTCAGTTAAGTATATAGGTGTGGTGACTGGTTTATTTAACACCCAGTAGCTTTCCTGTGTATCGGCAAGATAAAATGAAAAAGTGAATTCCATTTATAGTTTAATCAAAAATATAAGATTTCATGGAATGCACCTAAGACATGTGTAGGGCTAAAAACTTCACATATGTGTTACTTTAGGATATTAATATTTAACAAAATAAATTTGGAGGACCTATATGAAGAAAAGAAAAACTCCTAAGGCTAAAGGACATAAGAAAAAGACTTGAATAAATGGGATAAAAATCTTATGCCCCTGAATGAGCAAACCTAGTGCTTGTAATGATGTAGGTTCTTCAAAAGTTAATCTGTAAATATAATGCATTTTCAGTAATAAATGTCCTGGCTGGGGAGTGGTTAGGGGACACAGCAGATGACTTTGAAGTTCATCTTAAATATTAAAATGAATTAAAATAGCCAAGAAATTATCTATAAAGAAATGTAATGAGAAGGAATTCGTTTGATTGGGTATTAAGAACTAATTAATTAATAAACCTAAATAATTAACTCTGTATTATTTGGTGAAAGAGTAGACAGGTCTATAGTATGGAATAGAAATATTTAACACTGATAAAGTGATTTTTCAAAGATAGATTATTTTTTAAATCATGTCAATATAACTGGCTCACCATGTACTCAAGGCTCTAAATGGAATAAAGATTTAAATGTACAAAAATAAAACACTAAAACATATGTAATTGCAAGGGACACAGAACAATATTGACAAAGAAGAAGAAAGATTCACACTTCCCAATCTCAAAACTTGCTACAGATCTACAGTAATTAAGTGTGGTGCTGGCCTAAATATAGACGTGTTGATCAATGGAATAGAATTGAGAGTCCAGGACTTCTGGCCAAGATGGAGGCGTAGGTAGACACACTGAGCCTCCTCACACAACCAAAAGAGGAAAAACAACAATTTAAATAAACAAAAACAGCCGGATCTGACAGAAAATCGAACTGAGTGGAAGTCCAACAACCAAGGAGTTAAAGAAGACACATTCATCCAGACCGGTAAGTGGGGTGGAGCCGGGTGGAGAGCACTCGGCAAGACGCGGTTTGTGGAGCGGTACCGGCAACGCTGCAACTGCCCAGAGAGGCCCGTGGCGGGCGTGCCTGGCCAAAACGTGGCCAGCGTACTCGGGGAAACCGGGGCCGAGACTGGTAGACCAGATGGTTCCTCATTCGCTTGCAAATAAACCACGAGAAACAGTGAGGAGTGGAGGAGACCGCACAACCCACCAATGCGGGGAAGTAAAGCCTCAAACTACCAATTGAATACATCTGTGGCGGTTGAGGCGGCAGCGGGAGGAACTCCCGGCCTCACAGGAGAGTTTGTTGGGGGACCCACAGGGACTTGGAACTGTGCAAGCCCGCCCACCCCAGAGCCAGCACAAAAGGTAGCGGGGGAACTTTCCTGTAGGTAGTGCGGAGGTAGCGGAAGTGCGGAGAGCAGAGCAAACACCATTGTTCTCTCAGGCCCCGCTCCCACAGGCTGCATCACAACACAACGACGTCGGTTACCCCGCCCTGGTGAACAACTAAGGCTCTGCCCCTTAAAGTAACAGGCACACTGAGAAAAAGCCCAAATGAAAGAACAGATCAATGCTCCAGAAAAAATACAACTGAATGACGAAGAGATAGCCAGCCTATCAGATGCACAGTTCAAAACACTGGTAATCAGGATGCTCACAGGATTGGAAGAAAGATGGTTGCAATTAGTTGAACAAATGAAAGGTACAATAAAAGAAATGAGGGGAAATCTGCAGGGAACCAATAGGGATGAGAAGGAAACTGGGACTCAAATCAACGGAGTGGACGAGCAGAAAGAAAAAAACATCCAACCAGAAAAGAATGAAGAAACAAGAATTCAAAAAACTGAGGAGAGGCTTAGGAACCTCCAGGACAACTTTAAACGTCCCAGCATCTGAGTCATAGGGGTGCCAGAAGGAGGAGAAGAAGACCAAGGGGTTGAAAAC